>JAXIVD010004139.1:32500-35000 GCA_036785275.1 Cancer borealis | reverse complement strand
TTATTTTAGGTTTTCAATTTTTTTTATAGTGACGCCTCATATGTTTACGTTCTCTCGGATATGTTGAAAACGTGCGAGGCTAACTGCTACTACAGCCTCAGATGCATATAACATTGTAAGTATTGCAGTAATTTGGGTTGTCTTTGGCCATTCGATGGTGATATCAAAGAATGAAAAGTGGTCAGCGAATAACGGGGATTCGAACCCGGGATCCTAGGCTCGCAGACCCGAGCGCTAGACCACTGTACTACCGCCTCCCCATTTACTTTAATTTTCTGCTCTCATGTTTTTCTGTTACTAGTAAGACCGTCACCTCTCCTGTTTGTGACTTTCTTGGACGTGCTCTTTCTCACTTGTCATGTTGAGCCTGTTCACGATACACTCGTTTGCAGAACAAAAACAAAACAATGCTTCAGTAAAACACAACCCTCACACGCATTAACCTTTCAGAATATAATTTAATCTCGCACATCAAGTAACCACAGCGGCGTCATGTCAACCATGTTTTACGGGCTACAGGTGAGTTACCAGACACCTTTTGTTTCAATTAGAAATACACTAAAAAGGCCGCAATAAGTGTGGAAAAATCATGCAACTACACATATTATTGTTCACTGTAATGAAAGAAGATCGATATTTCATCTATTGAAATATACATAAGAATGCGAAGGGTCGAGTTTTGCTAGAAAATTATTTCTTCACCCGTAAAAAATACTTAAACAGTACAATATGAAATAATTTTCACTATGACTTCATGCAAGTAGTGTTACAACTAAGAGCTAACCCGCTATTCTGGCCTACTGTCTAACGGAAGCTTCTCACGGCTTTAAGTTGTAACACCGAATTACCAAGTTCTCTTTAAAGAGAAAAACCTAACAAGCCTAACAAGAACACCATTATCAAGACGGACAACCAAATAGCAACCCAGACAGACAACTCAACAACAAACCACAGGAAACCCAACAACAAATCAGACAGACAACCCAACAACTCACACCGAGAATTCAACAACAAATCAGACAGATAACACAACGACGCAAGAAACAAGGTGCAGCTGTCACGTAACACTACAGTTGGTGTTTAGGGAGCGGAGCAGAATAGTGATGGGCGCTTTGTGAACGAGTCGGTTCATAGAGCCGGCTCTTCCAGATGAACGAGAAGAGCCGGATCTTTCTCGAGAGCCGTTTGAGATTTTTTTAAGAGCCGTTAATTTTTTTTTTCTAGTTTTTCCATATTTTTGCAATTTTCTAACAAAATGCAAAAGTTACCGATTGTTAATAATTATAGTAATGATAATAATAATAATACTTACGAGAATGAAGCCTATTCATAAAAATTATATAGTAAAATAGTTAAGTTACCCCTTCAAGTTAACAAAGAAAACTGTATTTCCAAGTGCTTTGGCCTCTAGCAAAGAGGGGTAACTAAACACATAAAACACATATATATGAATAATTCAGAAAATATATGGTGTATATGGCAGGCCAATGATGTGGAATGTACACTATAATATTCCCTACAACATATCGGTAAATGAAGACAATCTGATAATATTAAGAGGTCAAATTAAATTATAGGACTCGTCTCAAAATAGTGTACATATTGTACAAATCAAGTATATTTTTTTTCCATAGTTAATTTTTTAACACAAAACTCATTTTCTCATTATAGCTCGAGAACCATAAGGTATATGTACAGTCCCCTGGAATCCCTGCGAGGCTCTCCCTAACCTTCACATTGATCGCAGGGATAGTATACCAGACTCTTTCTAACCAAAATACCGAATCAGGCAACATATGTCACCTCCTTTTTCATGAGATCTGTCATTGGCTGAACGCCAGTGACCCCTCCTCCATCTTAATCCCCAAAGTATCTCTCTCTCTCTCTCTCTCTCTCTCTCTCTCTCTCTCTCTCTCTCTCTCTCTCTCTCTCTCTCTCTCTCTCTCTCTCTCTACTACTACTACTATTATTCTATCGTGAGACGGCGATTCTATTGTGAGAGACCAGCTTACGGAGTTTTGTGGGAGGATTCGATCAAACAGAAAAAGGCTGTGCATGCCAGGAGGACGTTTGGATGACATCACAGCAGTCTGTGACGAGGCAACCAGTCAAGTAAATACTAACACGCTTTTAATTATCCATGCAGGTACAAACGACGTCATGAACACCAGATCCGAGGAACTGCTGGAGAGATACAGGAAGCTGATTCGACAATACAAATGTAAGACTAATAAAATAATTCTTTCAGGAATCCTTCCCCGAAGTAGTGCACCCACAGCTTTTTTCAACAGGGCCTTCAGCCCTTCCGGTATGCGAGTGAATTTTATTTCACCTCGTGGATTTTTATGTCCTTCCCCTATAAAGTCTCAGGTCACCAGGTCAAAATGCAACACCCACCACGTTCCCCTTCAGGGTTACGGTGAAGCCACGCACGCGTTAGATTGGACTGCAGGCAGATGATCTTTTTAGAGACAATGGTTCCAGGATCCTAGTTTAATGG
>JAXIVD010004139.1:22500-25000 GCA_036785275.1 Cancer borealis | reverse complement strand
TTTCTAAAAAAAAAGTTCCGGAATCCAAATTGATTTTTGTTGTAATGTTCGTGTATTTCTAGGAATGCTCTCAGCCGGTAGTTTATGATTCTTTCTAATATTTTGGCAGGGACTTCTAGTAGAGAGATTGGGCGGTAGTTTTCTGGGTGTGAGGGTGATTTGTTAGGTTTGGGAATGAGTTTTATTGTTGACTTCTTCCATATGTCTGGGAAGTAGCCAGCTGAAAGTGATTCATTGAAAATTTTTGTCAGTTCTGAGATTGCTTTGTCTGAGAGGTTTCTTAAAATTGTTTTGTTAATTCCGCTTTCTCCTGGGCATGTTTTTTTGGTGTGTTTGATGACGTTTCTTACTTCTTCAGGGGTGATGGTTGTTGTGAGGAATGGGTCTGAGTTTAGGTTGTGTATTCTTGTGGTGTTGAATGGAGTGATTCTTTGCGTGTTGTCCTCCAGGAATTCTGTAATTTCTTGTGTGGTGTTGTCGTCGTTGTTGTCGTTGTCTTGGTAGATGTTGCTCTAGACTTCTCTATGTAGCGCCTCCTGGTGTTCGGGTGAGTAGTATCTTCTGTTTTGCTGGTCTACAAGGTATTGTGTTTTTGTGTTTTTCTGTCCTGAGAGATGTGATAATTTCTTCCAGAAGTCAGGAGGGTGAGGATAGAGTGATGTTAGGTGTAGGATGGTGTTGTTCCAGTGTGTGTTGCATTCTTCTGTTAGTGTTTCGTGTATACTGTGTTGTAGTTCCCTGTATCTGTTGTAGTGTTCTCTCGTCCATCCGTTTCTTTCTGCTTGGGCTCTTAATGCTTTGAACTGTGCTATGAGGGTTTGTGTTTGTCTGCTGTGTGGGGTGTTTGGGAGTGTTCTGTGTGTTGTAGTTGGTATGTTGTTTGTGATGGCTCTGTTTATTGTATCGCACCAGTGTTTTATTTGTTCGTCTATATCTTGCAGAGGAATGTTATCTGTGTTTTGTATTTCTTGGAGTCGGATATCTATTTCATTTTGAAAGTTATCCCAGTTGGCTTTCTGGAAGTGTGGTCTTGGGGGTATTGACACTTGTATGGGGGAAACAGATATGGTGAGGATGATTGGTATGTGGTCACTGTCTGTTATGGGGCCTTGGGTGATGTTTGTGTTGTGGTAGGTATAATAGTTAGTGAGGATGATGTCTGGGGTGGTTGCGGAGTTGTGTGCATAGAACGTGGGGAAATTGGGGCCGATGTGGTTGATGATGCGTCTTTGTATGAGTTCATTAATTTGTTTGCCTTTTATGTTGTTCTGTCGGTATCCCAGTGTAGTGTGGTTTGCGTTGAGGTCCGCTATCATGTATACTGGTATGTTGCGTCTGAACAATTTCATGAAGTCTGGGGTCGGGATGTACTGTCTGGCTGGGGGTTGGTAGAGTGTTGCTATTATTATTGGGCCAGTGTTTGTCTGAATTTCTATCGCTAGTAGATCGGAGATGAAATCATCGTGTATTTTGTGTGGTAAAGTGTTTTTTATTGATATGGCGGTGCCGTCGTGAAGTCTTGCTTCTAGGTTTTTGCAGTGTGTTCTGAATCCTGAGATTTTGGGGGGTTCTGCTTCTGTGGTGCCGTGGCTGTTTAATAGTATGATGTCTGCGTTGAGGTTTCTGTATATGTTTGATAGTGTGCATGAGCGTCCTCTCCAGTGTAGTACATTATGTTGGACAATGGTTATTTTTGTTGTCGTGTTGGTCTGTTTGTGTTTGCGGTTGTTGCTTTTCTGTCAGTTGATGAGTTTGTAGCTGGGGGACGTTTGTTGTTTTGTATTGTTCCTGATTTATTTCCGTAAGTGGCAGGTTGATCAGGGTTGTGGGTCTGTTGTGAGTGTTGTCTGGTTGTTCTGCTGTGGGTAGATTTTTGAACGGTATTGACATTTTAAGTGTGGGGTGGTTGCGTCTCTTGATCTTCCTCATTTTCTGATTCGGAGCTTAGTTCGAGGTCTTCTTTCAGCTCTGAATTTTCTCCTTCCGTCTCGTTAATTGTAGGTTCAGCTATTTTCTCTGCTGGGGGTTATTTATTATCAAGAATATAGCATGTATAAACAAAATAAAAATTTTAATAATAATAATTACAAATTGTATATGCGCGCTGTCTGAGGACAGAGCGCGCCAAGTTGGTGTTGAAGGCTGGACTGCAGCGCAACAAAATACATAATAAGATATAAAAAATACATGAATAAAGAAAGCAAAACTATACAATGAAAAAATTGAAAAATGTAAAAAACCAAAGTTTACAATAGTTATGGCTGCGCGACCTACGTTCTTAAGGAACGGGTACCGCACGTTCTCTAAGTCTTAAGGGGAGACGGCTACAGTTTGTAGCCAAACTGCCTCAGGTTGGTGGTTAACAGGGTGGCGAGGGTGGTGAGGTTCAGTTTGGCAAGTGCAGCGTCATAAGAGGTGTAGGAGGTGCCCAGGATGATCTTGATGGCCCGCTTTTGGACCCTCACAGGCCGACCGACCTGGGTTGTGGTGATGCTGTGTG
>JAXIVD010004139.1:0-15000 GCA_036785275.1 Cancer borealis | reverse complement strand
CCACCTTGCACAACTTGATGATATTTATATGTTGATTGTTAGTAATGTTTTGTATTCCTCTGGACATTATGCTAAACAGATAGTTAATAATAGCACATTTAAGGTGATACCAGGATGGAATAGACATGTCAAGGAATTGTATAGTAAGTCACGGGAGGATTATAAGAAATGGTTAGTAAATGGAAGAGTTAGAGATTCTGATGAATTTAGGAAGATGAACATGAGTCGGAAGGTGTTCAAAGAGGCCTTATCACTATGTAAGAAAAATGAAACAGATGAGAGATCTTTCTCCATACAGGAGAAATTTATCAATAAGAATATGAATGAATTTTGGAATGAAGTTAAGCAGCAGTCTAATAAAGTCAAGTGGTCTAGTGTTATTAATGGTGAAAATGATACAGAAAAGATTATTAACATTTTTACTGGAAGGTTTTTAAATGGTGATAACAACGATTGTGATATAGATAAAAGAGATGAAGAAAATCTTCTACATAAACTGAAAGAGGTGTGGCATCAAAAGAAAAAGTTTACTATGACAACTTCACCTGAAACATTAAAAAAGTATATTGGCAAACTTAAGAATGGGGTGGGCCATGATGGTATCCACTCTCAGTTTCTGAGGCATGCAACATATGAATTTCTAGTGCAATTGAGTCTTTTTATGAATGCTTGTTTCAATCATTGTTATATTCCAGTGGAATTATTGAAAGGTGATATTAACCCTATCATTAAAGATACTAAGGGTAATTCCACAGACCCAGCCAATTATAGACCAGTGATGTTGTCTTCTTGTTTGTTGAAGATTTTTGAAATGCACATTTTAGATATTTTAGAAGAAAAGTTATTCTTTGATTTTAGGCAGCTAGGTTTTAGCAAGCAGATGTCAACAAATGATGCATATTTTACACTTAGAGAAACTGTAACACCATATATAAAGGGTTATGGAAAGGCATTTGCTGCTTTTATAGATCTCTCTAAGGCTTTTGACAGGATAAATCATAATATATTAGGTAACATGTTATTAGAGAGAGGTATTCCTCCTGATATTGTATTTACTCTCATGACTTATCTGAGGAATCAAAAGGCAAGAATTGTATGGAATAAGCAAAATGGTAATTATCACTATATCAATTCGGGTGTACGACAAGGAGGAATTCTGTCTCCGATTCTTTTTAAATTATATGTTGATGATGTAATTAAAGCCATTTCAAGTATGAATGTTGGATGCCGATTGGGTACACTGAGAATGAATATAATTGCATATGCTGATGATATTGTAATTTTGTCGGACAATCGCAGTAATCTAGAATGCTTATTGGAAATGTTTGAGAACAAAGTACAAGCCATAAGATTGAGTATTAATGCTTCGAAGACAAAATGCATTATTTTCCACAGAAAGGCTAAATCTGCAGGAAGTGATGCTATCAGTTTTATAAGACAGTTCGAAATAGTAAATTGCCAAAAATATTTAGGCTATTGGGTGACCCATAATTTTTGTGATAAAATAGATGTTGAAATTAGGCTAAATACATTTTATAGTAAGTTTAATTCTGTGTACAGAAAATTCAAAGGTCTTAATACTGATACGATGCTGTACTTGTTTAAGGCTTGTTGTGTACCTGATTATGGGTTACAGCTGTGGGACAATGAAACTGTCTTTTCTAGTCATATTTTTAAAACATTTGAAACTGCATATGCAAAGGCCATGAAAAGGATCATAAGATGTTCTGTTCATGCCAGTAACCATGATGTAGCTAATCAGTGCAATTTACTTTTATTAAAACACCATACAGCTTTAATCCAAACTAGATATTTTAAGTCTGTTTTTAGAAAGAATTCTGCCATATTTACTCTCAATAAGAATTTATTTTTAAATGGACATTGTTTTAGATCATTTTTAAAGTTTTTAAAAATGACATATCAAATAGATGTTTTAGATTATACTATTGATATTATTTTAGCAAGAATTTTTTGGGTGCAAATTCATGAGCCTACTAGAGGATCATATATATGTGTTTAGACTTAGACATAGTTAGACTGATTTTTAGGCTATAATATGTAATATACATCTTGCTGTATATTATGAAATAAAGATTGATTGATTGATTGATTGATTGACTACTACTACTACTACTACTACTACTATTATTCTATCGTGAGACGGCGATTCTATTGTGAGAGACCAGCTTACGGAGTTTTGTGGGAGGATTCGATCAAACAGAAAAAGGCTGTGCATGCCAGGAGGACGTTTGGATGACATCACAGCAGTCTGTGACGAGGCAACCAGTCAAGTAAATACTAACACGCTTTTAATTATCCATGCAGGTACAAACGACGTCATGAACACCAGATCCGAGGAACTGCTGGAGAGATACAGGAAGCTGATTCGACAATACAAATGTAAGACTAATAAAATAATTCTTTCAGGAATCCTTCCCCGAAGTAGTGCACCCACAGCTTTTTTCAACAGGGCCTTCAGCACCAATAACCGTCTTAAGTCCATTTGTACAGATGAAGGAATCGACTTTATCAACTGCTGGGATGACTTTTATAACAAACCTTTTATTTTCAAGGACGATGGCTTGCACCTCAATCCAGTTGGAGCTGCTCGTTTAGGCAGGCTACTTAATGACAAAGTTTCTTATTTCAGGAGAAAAAACAGTATCCAGCCTCGCACAACCTCAGCTACGTAAGTAACACCGTGTACAGAAAAACTAACGTAAACAATTGCCTAAAAATTTGCATGTTTAACGCGCGCAGCCTCAGAAATAAATTCTCAGATTTAGAAGCACTTGCAGCATCTGAAGATTTTCACATTATTGCAGTATCGGAATCTTGGATTAACACAGAAAATAGAGACTTTTTAGCAGAATATAATTTGCCAAGCTATTCAATATTCAGTTGCGAACGACAAAATAAAAAAGGTGTGGGCGTTCTTTTTTACGTGAAAGCCAGTCTTAACCCTACAGTCTTGCAAACTGAAAAAATAGATAACGTAGATGTTATATTTTTACAACTGAAAACACGTTCTAAGATAATTATTATTGGACTCATTTATAGACCACCAGCACACAATAATAATAGCGATAGAAAATTATTCGACCAGATTATCGAAGTAAGTAATTCATTTGAAAGCGTAATCTTTGGAGACTTTAATCTTCCTGTAACTTCATGGGGAAATTCTCTTAAATCTCATATGGGTCACGACTTATATAATAATTTATTAGAGAGTGACTTAAGTCAGCACGTAAGCAAACCCACGAGAGGTGATAATATACTAGATCTTGTATTTTCAACAAACGACGGTCTAGTAAGTAACGTCAATACGGGCCCTGAATTCAGTACCAGCGACCATAAAATTGTCTCTTTTAACATAAATCTCGAAGTTTACAAAGATAACGTAAGCGAAGAACTTTGAAAAACTGAGAAAGCTTTTAGCAGATACTGATTGGAGCATAGTAGACAACGAAACCGATGTAAATAGATCGTGGGAAAAGTTTTATAACATCTTAAATGAAGCCGTTAAAGTATGCATTCCCGTTTGTAAGAGACGTCCACGTAAAAATAAATATATTAATAAACCAAAATGGTGGAATAGCCAGATTGAGGCAGGATTATTACTTAAAAAGCGGGCACATGATAAATATTTACTATCACAAAACGAAAACGATAAAATAGAATACGAAAGACTAAGACGCGAAACAAAAAAGATGATTAGACGAAGTAAAAAAGATCTCGAAAGATATATTGCGAATAAAACTAAATCCAACCCCAAGGAATTTTACACCTACGTACGTAATAAAAAAGTTATCACAACTAGTATTGGCCCACTCCACCTAGAAAACGGTAAGGAAATAAATACAGAATCAGAAATGGCCGAAGTACTAAATGATTATTTTGCATCCGTTTTTACTGTTGAAGACACCGATGAAATCCAGGAAGTAACCCCAGCTAAACCTAACTTAATTCCTTTAAGCGATTGTCACTTTACTGAGGATATAATAACTAAGGCACTTGATAAAATTAAAGTAAATAAAACTCCTGGTCCTGATTGTATTGCACCGAGAGTCTTAAAAGAGGCAACATTTCAAATCAGCAAACCTCTTGCAATACTATTTAATAAATCTTTAAATTCTGGAAAAGTTCCCGACATTTGGAAATTAGCAAATGTTACCCCTATACAAAAGAAAGGAGATAAAACACTACCGATTAACTACAGACCAATCAGCCTCACATCCGTAGTTGGTAAATTAATGGAAACTATAATACGCGATAAACTAGTGACTTTTCTTGAAGAAAATAGCATGATTAATAATTCTCAACATGGTTTCCGCAACAAACGCTCTTGCTTAACGAATCTCCTTGACTTTTATAACGATGTATTCAACATTTATGACGAGACAAAAGCGGTCGATATAATTTATCTCGACTTTCAAAAAGCGTTTGACAAAGTTCCCCACAAACGGTTAATAAAAAAAATTAGAATCACACGGCATATCTGGAAATATTCTTAAATGGGTTGAAGACTGGCTTTCCGATAGAAGGCAACGCGTTGTCATAAACGGTAAATCATCTAACTGGCGAGACGTTAAAAGCGGTGTGCCACAGGGCTCAGTACTTGGTCCCATTCTTTTTCTAATTTACGTAAATGATATTGATGAAGGCCTCACTTGTCGGTTTCATCGGTAGAACTTTTGATTATAAATCTGAAAAAGTTATCCTTACATTATATAATGCACTCGTACGCCCTCATCTAGAATATTGCATTCAATTTTGGTCACCATACTATAGAAAAGATATTAATAAGCTGGAGAGAATACAAAGAAGAATTACTAAAATGATCCCAAGACTGCGAAACAAGTCTTACGAAGAACGTCTAAAGGAGCTGAACTTATTCAGTTTATCCAAACGTAGGCTACGAGGGGATCTAATTGAGGTTTTTTAAATTTTCCATGGTTTTGATAATATTAACATAAACGATTATGTAACTACCGATCTCACAAGCTCCACCCGTAACAATGGCTTCAAGATCATTGGTAAGCGCTTTAGATCAAACGAAGCGAAGCACTTTTTCTTCAATAGAATCGTAAATGTTTGGAATTCTCTCCCAGCACAAATTGTCAACAGTACTACAATTGAATCATTTAAGAAAAAACTCGATAAGCATTTAGCATCTGTTCACCAAGTCGAATATTTCACTACTGCGTAATTAAAAAAAAATTTTTTTTTTTTTATAGCATAGATTACTCCTTGTTTTTTATTTCTTTCCTATACAAATTCCATGTTAGTTTTTTCATGCTATGGTATCACTTCCTCTTCCGGCCAGCTTCGGCTGGAGGGAGGGGTGGGTGGGGAGGAGCTTTCCACTTTGCTATCCTTTTGTCTCTATCACGTAGATATTATAGTAGTAGTAGTGTAGCTAAACAGACAGCCTCGTTAGGTCCAGTAGGACTGTTGTTGTCTGTTCTTCCTTTGTACTCCTTTGTACTACTACTACTACTTTAAAGATACCTCCACCCTTTTTATTTGCATGGGCTCTACAAATTGGAGGTCATTAGCCCCAACTCTGGTCGCTAATGGCTGTGGCATCCAACCATAATATTCTAACCCCTAACCATATCCATCTACCCCTATATTTACATCCTTATTTAATCCCCTAACTTATCCACCCGTATTCTACTCTCTACCACTGTGGCTTCGCAATCAAGGCCACTTATGTCCGTGGTGGAGGGAGTGGCGTGCCTGGTACCCCGGAGACACAGGAGGGAATACCTGAGAAGTGAGGATGAGAGGCGGCACCTCATCCAGGCGACAACATGGCTCCTTGGCTGGTGCTTCTTTTCTGCCATCAAATCGGCTAGTCTTGAGTAGAAGCACTTAGCCTTGGAGCCCATCCCGCCGGACGTGGTGAAGACCAGAGGCGTGAAGGTGCCGTGGTCGACGTGTTGAATCCTTTCGCCATAGGTTCTCGTCTTCTCTTGCTCATTCTTACGGTGGGCAGCCTCCAGAGAGAGCTCGCGGTGACATGTTGCCGTCGGGTCGAAGATCCGGACGTCGAAGAAGGCTCTCTGCCCCCTCGTTCAAAACCCCCGAGCACTGACGTCAACTCGAGCTTCATCGGAGATGTTTGCCGACCTCAACCGCAGGTTTTCTCCTCCAAGTGGCAGAAGAGTCGGCTCAGTGGCGACGTCATGGCACACCTCCCTGAGCATGTTGGCTGTCAGGTCCCTCACCTCATCGTGCCTGATGCACACGAATCCCCCCTTCTTGCAGGTCATGGTGTGGTCGATGTTGTTGGGGGAACCACATGCACAGATGTTGGGGAGTCCTTCAACTGGCCAGCCATACCTCAGAGCAACGGCGTCGACAAATTCTTGTTTGTTGAGGTTGAAGCCTCTTGCTCTGATTGGCAGTGACGTTATCCAGTTAGACGCTCCCGTCTCTTGTGCAGTATGGATTTTTCGCACAGTCGCGGCAGGCACGATGGTCTTCAGGCGTTCAAGGCTGGTCTTCTGCTCTTGTTGCCTGTCTAGGGAAATTTGCTTCCTTTGCTCAGCGATCGCACTACTACTACTACTACTACTACTACTACTACTACTACTACTACTACTACTACTACTACTACTACTACTACTATTACTACTACTACTACTGTTACTGTGGCTGCTACTACTACTACTACTACTACTACTACTACTAATAATAATAATAATAATAATAATAATAATAATAATAACAATAATAATAATAATAATAATAATAATAATAATAATAATACTGTGGCTGCTACTACTACTACTATTACTACTACTACTACTACTACTACTACTACTATTACTACTACTACTACTACTACTACTACTACTACTACTACTACTACTACTACTACTACTACTACTACTACTACTATTATTGTATATAGCTACAAAGAAGATATTCCCATGTTTTCGGCAGTATGGCAGAAGACAAACAACAGCTGGAGAGGAGACGGGCGGCTTGCCGTGGCTGGGCAACTCGTAGTACGAAGACCCTTGCCGCTTTGGTTACCATGCCTGAGGTGACCAAACTGGAGTTGGAAGACGCTATAGAAGACTTTGACTAGCGTCTTGCTGCCCTGGACGACGCCCAGAGTGCTGTGGAACTAGGACTCGAGCCTTACAAGATGGACAAGGACATAGAGGCCACCGACAACTTCTGCCGTCAAGTAAGGTGTCCTAGAGTACAGGCAGCGCAGAAGTTGGCAGTGTTGTTTGCCCAGACAGTGCCACCAGATAAGTCAGCCTCGCGCAGTGATGGTGGAGCGAGCGAGTCAGCGATGAGTAACATTAGACTACCACGTATAGAGTTACTTAAGTTTAGTGGGAATGTGCTTGAGTGGCTGTCATTCTGGGAACAGTTTGAAGCATTAGTGGGCAAAGCAAATATACCTGCCATAAGCAAGTTTGGTTATCTGCACTCTTCTCTTGAGGGTGAGGCTAAGCGAGTGTTACAGGGCCTAATCCTTACAGCTGCTAACTTTCCTATAGCGTGTAAGATGTTAAAGGAACGCTTTGGGAAGCCTGAACGCATTATATTTGCACACATACAAGCCTTGTTGAACATTGACATGCCTGTTAAGTCGTCTGGGTCTAAGTATATTGCCTCGCTGTGGAAGATACAGGATCAACTTAACTCTCATGTACGCAGTTTGGAGGCTTTGGGATTTAAGGGAGACCAGTATGGTGTGGATTTGACTCCTGTTATACTGTTCCGTCTTCCTCAGGAGATTCGTATGGAGTGGTCCAGAGATGGTTCAGGGCATGAAGGTGATCTTAATTGGTTAATGACTTTTCTCCAGAGTGAAAAAGAACGGAGAGAGAGGTCGGACTCGTACAGGGAAGGTTGCCGCAATGAGGAAACACGCAGTGGCCCCTTAGCTTCTGAAAAAAAGGAAAGTAACCCCTGGTACAACCTCTGCCCTTGTAGCCTCCTCAGCACCAGGTATGAACAGATGTGTGTTTTGTGGTAAGCCTCATCCAAGTGAGAAGTGCTTAAGTGTTTGTAAACTTCTTCGTGCTAAGCAAGAAGAAAAGGTGCGCTCTTTAGAATTGTGTTTCAGGTGTCTTGAAAAAGGACACATCTCCAAAGGGTGTAATCATAAGTGTAGTAAATATCAAGGCAACCATAATGCTCTCTTTTGCCTTAAGGATCAGCTGAAAGTGGCTAGCAATAGTACAACTTGTAGAAATGATTTTGTTAAGCAGGTTGGTGAAAGTGCGACGGTGAGTTTTGAGAGCAATCCAACCCAGTCTTCAGTAAATCATGTTGGAATTGCACTATGTAATACAGAGAAAGGCCATGAGTTCTTTAACTTCACGTGCTGTGTTTTGTAGACAGCCCAAGGTTAAGGTCGGTAATGGTGAAGAAAAGTGTTAAAGTGACAGTACTTTTTGACACTGGGTTCGACAGATCCTATGTATCAAGTTCCTTGGTAAAAAAAACCCATTAAGCCTGCATGGTTGAATTCTGAATCCATAAGCTACTCTGCCTTTGGTAATAATTCTTCTCTGAGCCATATGTGTAACTTGTATGATTTGAGACTAGAGGATTGTAAGGGATTTGCTCATTCTTTAGTTGCTGTGGAAATTAAGACCATATGTGCTCCTTTGATACGTCACAGGGTACCCAAAGACAAACTCAAGGGTTACGAATCATTGCCTTTAGCTGACGATTATTTGCACAACCAGCACATCGATATAGATATTTTGGTGGGGGTTGACTCATACTGGAAACTCGTGATTCCTAACCAGGTTTGCTTACAGGAAGGTTTGGGTGGGTGTTGTCAGGTTCTTGGACTTCCTATAGCCCAAAGAAAGGAGTAAGTTCACAGCTTCTGTGTGTCAATGCAGTGTCTGAATCCAGTTTGAGTAAGTTCTGGGATTTAGAATCAAATGGTGTATCAAGTAAGGAAAATTTAACAGAGGATTCTAACTGTGCTCAAAAGAAGTTCACAGCTTCTGTGTGTCAATGCAGTGTCTGAATCCAGTTTGGGTAGGTTCTGGGATTTATAATCAATTGGTGTATCAAGTAATGAAGACTTAACAGAGGATTCTAACTGTGTTCAACAGAAGTTTAATGAGCAAGTGAGATTTGTAGATGGAAAGTATGAGGCTGCATTACCTTGGAAGTCAGACTCTGCCAGGTCTCAGTTGCAGGACAATGTAAAGATAGCTGAGAAAAGATTGTCTAACTTGTGTCATAGATTCCAAAAACATACGCTCCTGAGGGAAGAGCAAGATGCTGTCTTTCGAGCGTATGAAAAGGAAGGAATGTGTGAAGAGGTCCCGCCTTCTCAGCTGAAGAGTATTCATCCCACTTACTACCTTCCCCATCGTCCGGTTGTACGTGAGAACAGCTCCTCTACTAAAGTAGGACCTGTCTTCGATGCTTCTGCAGCCAGTTATAACGGTAAATCTGTGGAGAAAAAGTACGCACCATGAGATTCTTACGTGTCCCCTTTGGAAATAAAAATAGTCCTTTCTTACTTAATGCCACCATCAAAAATCATTGAAAGTCTTTGCCTTACTCAGAAGTGATACAAGAATTAAATGAAAAAATTTTAAGTAGATGATTGGCTATCTGGCGCTGACAGCATCGAAGAAGACAGAGAGAAATTCACTGAGGCATGTTCTATTTTAGCTAAGGCTGGAAATATATTGGTAAAGTAGTCCTCAAACAGTAAAGATATGATGGAATGCTTCAGTAATAAAACTTGTCTGAACGAGAAAGAAGCAGTTAAAGTGTTAGGCATGCAATATAATTTAGATAAAGATTGTTTCTCATTTGCTGGACTTAACATAGAGACACCTTTAGAGTTAATTTCCACAAAATGAGCTGTTCTTAGCTGTATAGCCAGACTGTTTGACCCTCTAGGTTTCATAAGTCCTTTCATTATGTATGTTAAGATACTATTTCAAGATACATGAAAGGAAGGAAGTGGGTGGGATGAAGTTCTTCCTGATCAGTTATTGCATAAATTTCAGAAGTGGTTTAATAGCATTTCTCAGTTTAAGTCATGGAGTGTAAGGAGATGTTATTTACTAGGTTCTTTACTAGGTTTTGTTAAGAGGTCTATGTCTCACAACCATGATGGACCACCGCTGCACCACTATGGTGCCCGACCACAGCAGTTCCTCCCCAGTAAACAGCTTAAGCATCACGGGCCCGGGCGGGGACTCGATCTGCCGATCAAGCGAATGCAAGGTCAGCGCGCTACCATTATTCCCTTGAAGACTTTTGACTGGAGCAGAACTCCATGCCTTTGGAGATGCCTCCGAGAAGAGTTATGGAGCAGGCGTATATCTAAGATTTCCTCAGCCTAACGGCAAATTTAATGTATCCTTCGTTATGTCCAGAGGAAGAGTAACTCCAATTAAGAGTGTAACCTTGCCCCGCTGAGGGTTAAATGGGGCTCTTCTATGTGCAAGGCTGGTAGCATACGTTAAGTCTGCTCTACACATTGAGGTACCTGTATGTTGTTGGACAGATTCCACAGTTACGCTATCCTGGATAAAGGGAAAACCCCTCTAGTGTCAAGTGAGCTGTGGCTTAATGGACCAGCTTGGTTATCTCTCCCTATTCAGCATCCACTGCAGGAGCAGCATACACCAGACAGTTAGGAGAATAGTGAAGAGAAGGCGGTTACTTCCTGCTTGACAGTTACTGTATCACATTCTTCTGTGTTTGAGTTTAGCCGTTGGAGTGAGTTTTGCAAAGCAGTCAGAGTTATTGCTTGGGTACTTAGATTCATTCGTAACTGTAAGCTCAGGGGTGACAAGGGCACTGGTCCATTGACGTACGAAGAGTTAAGAAAGGCTAAGGTAAAGTTATTTCAGAGTGTACAGCGTGAGGCTTATGATAAGGAATTTGAGGCTCTTTCACAGGGCAAAGCTATCCCACAGAGTTCTCGCTTAAGTAAACTTCACCCCTTTATAGATGTTGATGGTTTGTTAAGGATAAAGGGACGCTTAGAGCAGGCAGATATTTTGTATGAGAGTAAGTACCCCATTATAATCCCTTCTGGACATATTGCGCAACTGTTAATTAGGTTCCAACACATATTGCTTAAGCATGCAGGTGTTTCTGTTATGTCTCCATTTTGAGAAGCACTTACTGGATTGTAGCATTGCGAAGAATGGCAAAGTCAATATGTAATAAATGTGTACCGTGCCGTAGGCATCACTCTAAAGCCTGCACGCAATCTGTTGCTCCTCTTCCTGCATCAAGAGTTACACCTTCACCTCTCTTTACAGTTTCTGGATTAGATTATGCTGGGCCTTTGTTTTGTGTGAATAAGCCTTCAAGTAAGTTTTACATACTGCTTTTTACTTGTGCTATTATCAGAGCTATTCATTTAGAACCAACAGATTCTCTGTCAATGAGTGATTGCACCTTGGTTTTGCGCAGATTTGCAGCAAGAAGGGGCCTCCCTTCAGTATTCTATTCTGATAACCTTTGTTGGGGTTTCACATAAATTAAAGCAGATGTTTGGTTCTCTTGCTCTAAACTGGAGATTTAAATTCCCACGTGCAAAATGGTGGGGAGGCTGGTGGGTGCGCTTAATAAGATCAGTCAAGGTTTCACTTAGAAAGATGTTAAGAGTTAAATGGCTATTAAAGAAAGAATTGGAAACAGCCTTGCACGAAATAGAGGCTTGCATCAACTCACGACCCTTGACCTATGTTGGTGAGGAACTTGACAGCACGCTCCCCCTGACTCTTTCACATTTCCTTATTGGCCGTACAGCAGGGTTTAAGGTGGAGGATATAGATAAAGGCAGTATGCAATCTACCACTATGGACTTAATTAAATTTCAGGGAACAGATAAGACAGCAGCAACTTGACAAATTCTGGGAGTTATGGAACGGTGATTACATTAGGAATTTGCTTCCTACTGTTAAGGGTTTTCTGCCAAAATATAATTTAAAGGAAGGCTCTCTGGTATTGACTAAGGAAGACAATATTCCTAGAATGTCTTGGCCTTGTGGTATTGCGTTAGAAGTCTCTCCTGGTAAATATGGTTTAATTAGAAGTGTAAAGGTAAAAACTGCTAAAGGTGTTTTCCAGAAGCCTATACAAAGATTACATGACTTGGAAATAAATAATGACCATTATAGTATTAAGAATGTACCTGATGACCATTGTAGTGTTAAGAATGTATCTGATGACCATGTGGAGATAGGCCCAGGTTCATATACTAGAAGGGGACGTAAGGTTAAGCCTCCCGAAAGGATGAACTTATAATGTTATTGGATTCATTGTGATAGGAGTAACTTTATGTACTCCTATGGTGGGGAGGAAGTTGAATCTCATTTGCTATGTTTGTGTGAGCTTCCCCTGAAAAAAAAATGGATTGGTGATGGGACTAATTTTTCTTGTTATTTACGACAAGTGTATATTAATGATTGCAGCATTGATATGCTTCATTTGTTCATTTAATATATTTAACTTTACTAGTCTTTTTAACATGATTTTCTGATGCAATCTATCTAAATTTGATTTGGATATGTATTTGCCACGTCAGGCCTTCGCCACGTCATCAGCTAGAGCTGTACTCAGGGTTGCCTCGGAATAATAAAGGGATTTTATTTGCCTGTCCGCCCTGTGTTCGTTGCTCCTCCTCCGCCCTTAGCTGTTTGTCCTCATCAAGATTACCTGCCGGTGTTGGCCCCTGCCTGACTCGCTTTGGGAGCTAACAACTACTATGGTTACTACAACTACTACTAGTACCAGAACTACTACTACTACTACCAATACTACTACTATTACTATGGTACTAATACTTCTACTACTACTTCTACTTTTACTACTACTTCAACTAATACTTCTACTACTACTTTTACTACTACTGCTATTACTACTTTTCTTAATTTTATTTCTACTACTACTATTATAACTATTTTCACTATTTCTACTACTACTACTGCTTTTTTTTTTTAACATTAATAGGGTACTAGCAATAGTACTACAATAAAACGTATATAAAGAAAATCCCCCTCTGCTAGCCGCTAGGCCACTTAACCATTATGATTTTTTTTTTTACAATGAAAGAATATTGGCTAATGGGCAAAAAAAATACGAGAATGATATAACAGAAAAAAGAAGAGAGCCCCAGAATTTATCAGTATAAGGGATGAAGGTGTGAAGATACTGGTTAACTCTTGCATTAGAAAGATGGACAGAATAGGGATAAGAAGAAGTAGAAAGCCTTGTGCAGCGAAGCCTTGAATCATTTAATTCTTGCTCGGTTGTGCGTTTGTTGTACGACGTTGAAAAATGCAAGGTGGTGTCATCAGCATAGGAGTGGCTAAGGCATTGACTCAGATTTAGGAAATCATTGATGAATAATAGAAAGAGAGTGAGAATAGGTCAGAACACTAAGGAACACTATTGTTGATAGTTTTAGGGGAAGAACAGTGACCGTCCACTACAGCTGCAATAATACGGTAAGAAAGTAAATTGGAGATTAAGGTACAGAAAGAAGGATAGAATCCGTAAAAGGGTAGTTTAAGAATTAAAGATTTATGCCAGACTCTATCGAAGGTTTTTTCATATGTCAAGGGCGACAACAAAGATTTATCCGAAGTACCTAAACGAGGGTGACAAAAATTCAGCTAGAAAAGCAAGATGATCATCAGTAGACTGGCCTTTCCGGAAACTATACTGGCAATCAGAGAGAAGGTTGTGAGCTGATAGATGCATCAGTATCTTTTTAATAAAAACTGATTCAAAGGCCTTGGAAGGGCAAGAAATGAAAGCTATAGGGCGGTATTTTGAAGAAGTTCGAGTCCCGATATCCTCTGGCCACTTTCCTGTGGTATTACCACCGAGTGGCCAAAGATTACCCAAATTCTACCATAACACTGTCTTTAACGGAGTTTTTAAAGTTATATGCATTGAGACAGTGACAGCGTGTGGCCTCTCTCTCTCTCTCTCTCTCTCTCTCTCTCTCTCTCTCTCTCTCTCTCTCTCTCCTCTCTCTCTCTCTCTCTCTCTCTCTCTCTCTCTCTCTCTCTCTCTCTCTCTCTCTCTCTCTCTCTCTCTCTCTCTCTCTCTCTCTCTCTCTCTCTCTCACTCACTCACTCACTCACTCACTCACTCACTCTCTCTCTCTCTCTCTCTCTCTCTCTCTCTCTCTCTCTCTCTCTCTCTCTCTCTCTCTCTCTCTCTTCTCTCTCTCTCTCTCTCTCTCTCTCTCTCTCTCTCTCTCTCTCTCTCTCTCTCTCTCTCTCTCTCTTTTATTTATACATAACTACAAAGTACAATTTAAGAGCATGTTACATAGTATTTTTACATACAAATGTAGCACTTTACAGGCTAAAGGTAACAATTTTAGTATTACCTATCTAAAAGCCTAACTCTAGTACATACATATAACTAAAAATATAAAACAATTACTACCCTACTGGTCATGTCAACCAGACGTTGACACATTCCTTAAACTGCTGCACATTCATTGCACTATTGTCTAAATGTGTAGCAAGTAAACTATTCCACACATTAACATAGTGGTACAAAAATTGTCGTTTATCTTTAATAATGCCTGGTAGTGTGGGTGGAGGCCTTTATACAAACACAACGTCGGCACGATTTTTAATTATCACACTGTGCGTTTCACCAACGTTGGTATGGAAACCTCTTATATTGGCTGACACAATCCTCACCTCACTAGCGGCCTCCTTGGTGGAGGTGCGTGAACTGTGGTGGGGTGGTGGCACCTCCATAATAGAGGGTGTGGGGTGGAGGGATGAAAGACCAGGGGTGTTGGGGTGCTGGGGTCCCTTGGGGGGCTGTCAGTGCTTGTCCACCTGAGCTCACTGGATGTGTGTTCGGCTGTTGAAGGTGCCAGGTGACCGTTTTCAATGCTATTAGTCTCCTGGTTACTTTCCCTCACTGCCTCCACTAATTCCTGCTGCCTTTGGTCAGCAATTTTTGCTTTGCAATTTTGCGAGGAATGAAAGC
>JAXIVD010004138.1:32500-38575 GCA_036785275.1 Cancer borealis | reverse complement strand
GGGTGAGGGAGAGAGGAGGGGCAGGGCTGGATGGATGGGGGAGTGGGCTAAGAGTGAGAGGAGGGAGCAGGGCTGGGTGGATTGGGGCGAGGGGTGAGGGTGAGAGGAGGGGGCAGGGCTGGATGAATTGGGGAGTCTGGTGAGGGAGAGAAGAGGGGACGGGGCTGGATGGATGGGTGAGTTGGTTGAGGGAGAGAGAAAGGGGCATTGCTGGTTGGATGGGGGAGTCGGGTGAGGGAGAGGTGAGTTGGCAGGTCTGGATAGATGGGTAAGTTGGGTGAGGAAGAGAGGAGGGGGCAGGAATGGATGAATGGATGAGTTGGGTGAGGGAGAAAGGAGGTTTGCAGGGCTGGATGGATAAGTGAATGGGTTCAGGGAGAGAGGAGGAGGCAGGAATGGATGGATGGGTGAGTTGGGTGAGAGAGAGAGAGGAGGGGGCAGGAATGGATGGATGGGGGAGTGCAATGCGAAAGAGAGAGGAGGAGGCGGGGTCGGATGGATGGGAGAGTGGGATCTGGGAGAGAGGAGGAGGCATGGTTGGATGGATGTGGGAGTTGGATGAGGGAGAGAGCAAGGGGCAGTGCTGGATAGATGAGGGAGTGGGATGAGGGAGAGAGGAGGGGGAGGGGCTTGATGGATGGGGCTAGTGGGATGAGGGAGGGAGGAGATGGCGGGGCTTGATGGATCGGGGAGTGGGATAAGGCAGATAGGAGGGGATTGAGCTAGATGGATGGGGGAGTGGGGTGAGGGAAATAGGAGGGATCAGGGCTGGTTGGATGGGGAACTGGGATGAAGGAGAGAGGAGGGGCAGTGCTGGATGGCTGGGGGAGAGGGATGAGGGAGAGAGGAAGGGGCGGGGCTAGTTGGATACGAGAGTGGGGTGAGGGAGAGAGGAGGGGGCGGGGCTGGATGGATGGGGGAGATGCATGAGAAATAGAGGAGGGGTTGGGTGCTGGAAGGATGGGGGATTTGAATGAAGGAGAGAGGAGGGGGCGGGGTTGGATAGATGCGGGAGTGGGGTGAAGGAGAGAGGAGGGGGTAGGGCTGAATGGATGTGGTAGTGGGGTAAGGGTGAAAGGAGGGGGCAGGGCTGGATAGATAGGGGAGTATGGTGAGGGTGAGAAGAGGAGGCAGGGCTGAATGAATTGGAGAGTGGGGTGAGGGAGAGAGGAGGGGGCGGGGCTGGATAGATGGCTGAGTTGGGTGAGGGAGAGAGGAAGGGTAATGGCTGGTTGGATGGGGGAGTCAGGTGAGGGAGAGGTTAATTGGCAGGGCTGGATAGATGGGTATGTGGGTGAGGGAAAGAGGAGGGGACAGGAATGAATGGATGGATGAGTTGGGTGAGAGAGAGAGGAGGGGGCAGGAATTAATGAATGGGTGCGTTGGGTGAGGAAAAGAGGAGGGGGCAAGAATGGATGGATGGGTGAGTTGGGTGAGGGAGAGAGGAGGGGACAGGGTTGGATGGATTGGTGAATGGGGTGAGGGAGTGAGGAGGGGGCAGGGCTGGATGGATGGTTGAGTTGGTTGAGGGAGAGAGAAGGGGGCAGGAATGAATGGATGGGTGCGTTGGGTGAGGAAGAGAGGAGGGGGCAGGAATGGATGGATGGGTGAGTTGAGTGAGGGAGAGAGGAGGGGGCAGGGCGGGATGGATGGGTGAGTGGGTTTGAGGGAGAGAGGAGGGGGCAAGGCTGGATGGATCCGGGAGTAGGGTGAGGGTGAGAAGAGGGGGCAGGGCTGAATGGATTGGGGAGTGGGTTTGAGGGAGAGAGGAGGGGGCAGGGCTAGTTGGATGGGGGAGTAGGGTAAAGGAGAGAGGAGGGGGCAGGGCTGGTTGGATGGGGGAGTCGGTTGAGGGAGAGAGGAGTTGGCAGGGCTGGATGGATGGGTGAGTAGGGTGAGGGAGAGAGGAGGGGGGAAGGGCTGGATGAATGGGTGAGTTGGATGAGGGAGAGAGTAGGGGGCGGGAATGGATATATGCGGGAGTTGGATGAGAGAGAGAGGAGGTGGCAAGGCCGGGTGGATGGGTGAATGGGGTGAGGGAGAGGCGACGGGGCAGGGCTGGATGGATGGGGGAGTTGGATGAGGGAGAAAAGAGTGGGCAGGGCTAAATGGATGGGGGACTGGGATGAGGGAGAGGAGGGGGCAGGGCTCGATGGCTGGGGGAGTGGGTTGAGGAAAAGGAAGTGGCAGGACTAGATGCATTAGGGAGTGGGATGAGGGAGAGAGTAGGGGGCGTGGCTGGATGGATGGGGTAGTGGGGTGAGGGAGAGAGGAGAAGGCAATGCTGGATAGAGGAGGGGAGTAGGGGTGAGGATTTAAGATGGGATGGGGAGGGAGGAAAGGATTAGGAATGGAAAGGAGTGGGGGGATTAAGGGTAGGAATGGAAAGGGAGAGGGAGGCAGGGGAAAGTGTTTTGAATGGAAGGTGATTAAGGAATGGGTGAAGGGATACGGATTAAAAGAATAGTAAGGAGGAGGAAAGGACGGGTAAATGGGAAGGGGGAAGGGGTAGAAATGGCTGGAGAGAAAGGAAGGAAGAAAAATTAGGGATGGAAGAAAGTGTGGGGAGGAGGGAATAGAGACAGTTAGGAGAGAAGAAGGATATATCTACCTTCCTACCTACCTATCTATATATCTACCTACCTACCTATCTACTTACCTACCTACCAATTTCATTGAGTTCAGGTTTTCTGCACAGGTCCTTTGTTTGATTTCAACAAATGTTTAGGTCACCATCTTCCAAGGCCTGGTGCAGCAGGTTGGTGACCTTGTTTAATTTAGTGCTCTAATTGAGCCTCCACCTGAAGCGAGAGAGATGCTCCGAGTCGGGGATGACCTCCAGCGCAGTAGCCACAATGTCAGTGATATCAGACTCCTGCTGGTTACGGTCAGTGTCCCTTTTAGCCAGACCGAAGTCCAGCAAGAAGGCACGCACGTCGCCCTCGTCTGACACGTCCACCAGCACGTTCTTGCTGTGGATGTCACTGTGGGTGACGCCCCTGGCATGCAGGCGCCGCACTATGCCGCACACCTGCACGAGGGCCAGCAGACAGGTGCGCACCCTTCCGTGCTTTCGACAGTCTTCCAGCCGCTCTCCCGGGCACAACTCCATCACCAAGGAGGGAGGAGAGTCAGTCGTCACCCCATAAAACCGGGGCACGCCAGCCTCGCCATCCAGCTCCTGCAGTAGCTCCGCCTCCTCAGAGGTTTGCACTATGAGCTCAGGATCGTTCACAGGCTCCTTAATTGCCACCTTCACAATGTTGTCCCGGGAGAGAGCCAGCCGCCCCCTGTACACTACGCCGCAGTACCCTTCACCCAGGGCCTTCCCCCTCTTCAGGTGTTTCTTTTTAATTATACAAATGTTTTCGCTAGTCCGTGTAACATATTCATGGGAATGCCGGGTCGTCACCAAGTAATCAGTCCGTGAATGCTGGGTCGTCATCAAGTTATCAGTCCGAGAGTGTCCAGTCGTCATCAAATTATCCGTCCGAATCCGAGGCTTGGCTATAGTTTCTGTAGCGATAATTAATCCACCAGCGGCTTGCTAGGCCAACTGGCTTCCGCAAGACTGCTAATTAGTATCACTGGCGCTCACTCCCCGAAGGTAACAGGATTGTAGCCACCAATCCCAAGTGAAAGCACCAGTAGGAACAAGTTGTCGCACCTCGTCAAGATTACACAGTCTCTTGCCCAAGTGGGTGGCTACCCTTGGGCCGCGGCAGTATTATATAGTGGTATATATAAAGGGCTGGTCACCCTGTTGGTTTCGTGCACTTCTAGACTCAGACCTCAAAAACTGCAATGCTGAGCGTATTGAAGTAGAAAAAAACAAGCTCAAAGCTGTTTCCAGTTGTCCGTGGCGAGGCGTGCCTCAGGACAACTGGTCCTTCCACCCAGCCTCTTAGTTTTTGCTTCCCACTTCCAGTAACATTATTTACACCTTCAAATACTGCGATGCTGAGCGTATTGAAGTAGAAAAAACTGCATTGAAAACAAGCTGCTTCCAGTTGTCTGTGGCGAAGCGTGCCTCAAGGCAACGGGTCCTTCCACCCAGCCTCTTAGTTTTTGTTTCTGACTTCCAGTAACAATATTTATGCCTTTAAATACGGTGATGCTGACCGTATTGAAGTAGAAAAAATCACACTGAAAACAAGCTCAAAGCTGCTTTCAGTTGTCCGTGGCGAGGCGTGCCTCAGGACAACGGGTCCCTCCACCCAGCCTCTTTGTTTTTGTTTCCGACTTCCAGTAACAATATTTACTTCTTTAAATACTGCGATGCTGACCGTATTGAAGTAGAAAAAACCACACCTCAAAGCTGCTTCCAGTTGTCCGTGGCGAGGCGTGCCTCAGGGCAACGGGTCCTTCCAACCAGCCTCTTAGTTTTTGCTTCCCATTTCCAGTAACATTATTTACACCTTCAAATACTGCGATGCTGACCGTATTGAAGTAGAAAAAAACACACTGAAAACAAGCTCAAAACTGTTTCTAGTTGTCCGTGGCGAGGCGTGCCTCAAGTCAACGGGTTCTTCCACCCAGCTTCTTAGTTTTTTCTCACTTCCAGTAACATTATTTTCACCTTCAAATACTGCGATGCTGACCGTATTGAGGTAGAAAAAACCACACTGAAAACAAGCTCAAAGCTGCTTTCAGTTGTCCGTGGCGAGGCCAGCCAGCCTCTTAGTTTTTGTTTCCCACTTCCAGTAACATTATTTACACCTTCAAATACTGCGATGCTGAGTGTATTGAAGTAGAAAAAAACCACACTGAAAACAAGCTCAAAGCTGCTTCCAGTTGTCCGTGGGGAGACGTACCTCAGGTCAACGGGTCCTTCCACCCAGCCTCTTTGTTTTTTCTCACTTCCAGTAACATTATTTTCACCTTCAAATACTGCGATGCTGAGCGTATTGAAGTAGAAAAAAACCACACTGAAAACAAGCTCAAAGCTGCTTCCAGTTGTCCGTGGGGAGGCGTACCTCAGGTCAACGGGTCCTTCCACCCAGCCTCTTAGATTTTTCTCACTTCCAGTAACATTATTTTCACCTTCAAATACTGCGATGCTGAGCGTATTGAAGTAGAAAAAACCACACTGAAAACAAGCTCAAAGCTGCTTCCAGTTGTCCGTGGCGAGGCGTGCCTCTGGGAAACGGGTCCTTCCAGCCAACCTCTTAGTTTTTGCTTCCCATTTCCAGTAACATTATTTACACCTTCAAATACTGCGATGCTGAGCGTATTGAAGTAGAAAAAAACCACACTGAAAACAAGCTCAAAGCTGCTTCCAGTTGTCCGTGGCGAGGCGTGCCTCAGGGCAACGGGTCCTTCCATCCAGGCTCCCGTATCATGTTTCCCGCTTTCAGTAATGTTCTTTACCCTTTCAAACACTGATGTGCTATGAATATATAACTAGAAAATGTTTCCTCTTACCCTTAGTGAGCGTGACGAGGGACACTAGCGCCTGGCTTCTCAAGGAAAAAGCTTCATCTTCTCGGGATATTACCGCGCTTTCCCGGCCTCCAACATGCAGAAGCCTGTTGCCACAATCTATTTTGTCCAAGATTTATTTCCAATTTGCATTTTATGACGTTGATAAACTGAGATAGCGAAAATATTGAAGTAGTTTTTTCAACTCCAACCTAACCACAAACTGAAAATTTTGAATTAAATTTAATTCTTACCTCAACTCTATTCCTCAAGTGTTGTTATTGGCTGGCTGGCCAAGGCTGTGTTTGTTTAGCCAGCCAATAGCAACATGAGTATGTGATGAAGTTGGAGTTGAGGGAAGAATTATATTTTGGTTCAAAAGTTGAGGTTTGTGGGGAGGCCTTAGTCATACTTATCAATTATTGACTTGTGATAATTGGTTGACTTGCAGTGTTGGTGCATCTGTGAATTACAACTTCAATACACCACCACACCTTTACTATACCACCACACTACCACACCAATACTCCACACCACCACACTACATTACTTCCACCTTACTCATCACTAGCTGAGCCCCAAAGATCGAGTGTCCGCACTTTTCCCTCTTCTCTCCTAATTACCTTTTTACCTGTGAACATTTACCTGGCGTCA
>JAXIVD010004138.1:5000-27500 GCA_036785275.1 Cancer borealis | reverse complement strand
GTCTAGGATTAGCTACATAAATATAGGTGTCCCTCTACCCATGTACTGAGTTTGTTACCTCATTGTCCTCACCTTAGTGACAACAGTAAGTGTCTGTTGTCAGGTGGTCAGATTGTCCTTCCTCTCTCACCTACGGAGTGTCCGCCTCAGTGAGCGTGCTTTTGGGGTGAATTAACACCGATCGGCCCCCCTAGAGTGGTTTGGCAAGACAATCTGACTCTAGGAAACTCCTCCCTGGTGTCCTCCCGCTTGTGTCCCGCTCCCCTCCTGCAGGAGGGGGGTGTACCCCATGGCTGAGGCCGCCTCCCCCCCTCCCCCCTCCAGGGGGAGGGAGGGTCCTGACCGACCACCCCTAACGAACACACGGCCCATCTCCTATGACCAAGCTAGATATGTGACACTGAAATCTAAGACCCAGACCCGCCTTTCTACTGTAAATTCATTTATAATTAAAAAAGTTATTGATGTAAACATTGGTACTGTTGCCAATGTCAAAAAACTTGCAAGCGGAGATTTATTAATTGAAACATTTAACTCAAAACAAGTCAGTTCCCTAATGAAGCTACAACGCATGCATGATATTGAGATTGAAGCTTCGATCCCAGTATCCATGAACTCGTGTCGGGGGGTTGCCTCCCATCGCGATTTTGTGGATATGACGGAAGACGAAATCGTTGATAACATGTATGATCAAGACGTCATTGGGGCTCGTAAAATAACTAAATTCGTTGACGGCGCGAGAAGGAACACTGCTTCAGTTACTCTAACTTTTGCTGTTGCCAAGTTGCCTGATAGAGTGGATGTAGGATACGAGCGGGTTCCCGTTCGTCCCTATATTCCAAACCCTCTTCGGTGCTTTAAATGTCAACTCTATGGTCACCACGGAAATGCTTGTCGTTCGGTTCACTCTTTTTGTGGTAAGTGTGCTTGCGAAGGTCATTCGTCGGAACAGTGTTCGTCATTGGTAGAGAAGTGTCGTAACTGTTCAGAAGCTCACTCTACTTTCTCGCGGGATTGTCCTGCTTGGAAGCTGGAGAAAGAGGTCTGTACCGTTAAGGCAGTCGAAGGCATCTCGCACTTTGACGCGAGGAAGCGAGTGAAGGAGGCGCACGTCGCGCCTTCTCCAGGCGGCAAGCGTACAGATGCGTCCAGTGATGAAGTCTGTTTCGATTCAGACTGAACCTCTGCCGGCTGCACCTGCCCAAGCTGTTTCTCTTTCTACGAATACCTCATCTACTCCTCCAACACCTACTATCATGAAAACAACCACACCTGCCTCTTCCTCCTCCCCCTCCTCCTCCTCCACCTCCTCCTCCACCACCACCTCTACCTCCTCCTCCTCCTCCTCCTCCTCCTCCACTAATACCAAATATGCCTCTGCTGTCTCTACCACTCCAGCTAAGAAGACAGAAAAGAATGACAAGGATAACATTAAATATAATTACACAAAATTAGAACGCAATTCCTCCTCTCATGTCATCCCAGCTCCCGCGCCATCGAGGAGGGGCTCTCACGCTCGCTCCCTCTCGACCAGCTCCGGGGAGTTAGCTATTGATGAACCGATGCAGATCTCCTCTTGCAAGGGCCGAGAGAGGTCCCCGGCTAGCGCCTCCGAGCGCAAAAAAACTAAGAAATACACCCGCCCCCATCGTAACTCTTAAACCATTACGTTCAACGTTTTACAGTGGAACTGTAGAAGTATTCGGAATAAACTTCCATATTTGTCACTTTTAGTGAACTTACACAGGCCGTCCGTTATTTGCCTACAAGAGACGATGCTGGAGGATCATCCTGATCCTTCAGTACTAAAACACTACCATGCGTACAGAAGACACGACGGTCACGGCGTGGCCGTATACACACATAAAACACTACCACACACAGAAGTGACGTTGGATACCACTCTGGAGGCAGTCGCGTGCAGAGTGAAATTCAATGGCACGTATCTGGCTATCTGTTCTCTCTACTTACCTCCCAATACGCCTATTGCTGATGATGACTTAAGGTCGTTATTTCGCCAGCTTCCAGGCAACAAGCTGGTTTTGGGCGACTTTAACGCCCATCATCAGCAATGGGGCAGTGAGAGGTCAAGTGTACGTGGGGAACAGATTGTTAACATTCTCCTACAGACAAACCTCTGTCTTCTGAACAATGGTTGTGCGACTCGTGTAGACGATCGGACAGGTAACGCGACTGCCATTGACTTGTCATTGGCCTCGCCAAATATGTTCTCTGACTTCTCTTGGGAGGTCAGCGACGACGCACACGGAAGTGACCACCTACCAATCTGCATTTCTTACGCACGCGACGTTGCCACTATCCATCCTCCACCTAAATTTAATTTTAAGAAAGCAGATTGGGCAACCTTCCGTGTGATCGCCGATATGGATATATCTGGCGAGGACACCGACACAATGGTTAGCAACGCAACACAATCCATTTTACACGCCGCTGAGGCATGTATTCCGAAAACTTCTACAATTCACACAAAGCATGGAGTTCCATGGTGGACAACGGATTGCCGACAAGCACTTCGTGAGCGTAATAGGCGATACAGGTATTTCAGCCAGCAGCCCAGTCAAGATAATTTCATAGCCTATAAAAAGGCAAGGGCTCAGGCAAGGAAAGTCATCCTTCAAGCTAAGAGGGGCTCTTTCAGAGAGTTCACGTCATCAGTAAGCCGTACAACCCCGCTAGGACAGGTATAGAACACAGTCCATGTCCTTAGCGGGAAAAAAACAACCACTCCGATAACCACACTCATCACCAACGGGGATGTTACAGACATCCCCCCAGCTATTGCCAACACCTTAGCCCGGCAATTTGAACAGGCGAGTAGCTCCGCCTCGTTCCACCCTGCCTTCCTTCCCCGGAAGGAGGCAGCAGAACAAACAGTCCCAAACTTTGCCACAGGAGGCGTAAATACTGATTACAACTCAGAGTTTACGCCGGATGAACTCCTCCTTGCCCTGAAATCCTGTAAAGGCTCCAGTCCTGGTCCAGATCAAATATCATACAGCATGCTCCAACATCTCGGCCCTAGTTCACTTTCTAAATTACTCTCCCTTTCTAATAGAATCTGGACCACTCACACCTTCCCCCAATCTTGGCACTTTGCTCACGTTATCCCAATACCCAAAAAGACTGGTCGCCTTACGGACCCCAGTGCGTTTCGCCCTATTGCGCTCACGAGCTGTCTCTGTAAGGTCATGGAACGCATGATTAACAAAAGGCAATTTTTTGTTTTAGAAGCAAAAGGTGTGTTAAGTGGTCAACAATCGGGTTTTCGTAAATACCGAAGCACGATGGACCATTTAATGCACCTGGAGCATTGCATTTCAGAGGCTTTCGCCAAAAAAGAATTCATGATAGGAGTGTTCTTGGACATTCACAAAGCCTTCGACATGACATGGCGACACGGTATCCTCATGAAACTCCATGCTCACGGTTTAAGAGGTAACTTGCCCATTTTTGTTTATAATTTATTACAGGACAGAACTTTCTCTGTCAAGCTTCCCAGTAACGTATTCTCGGATATTTATGTCCAGGAAAATGGGGTGCCACAGGGTAGTGTTCTTAGTCCTACATTATTTTGTGTTATGATTAATGATATTCTGTCATCAACTCCTGTCCCAAGAAATCTTAAATACTCGCTCTATGCTGACGACTGTGCGTTATGGCATTCGTCGCCAAATGCGCAGTTCTCGGCTGGACGGATTCAAATTGCTCTTGACTCCATCCAACAGTGGGCCTCTCTGTGGGGATTTAAGTTTTCTGTTCCAAAGTGTATCGGTGTAGTTTTCACTCAACGTAAAATTCCCGCTTTGCATATTTCTCTTCAAGGTCAGCCGATACCGTTTCAAAATTCAGTTAAGTTCTTGGGTCTGCATTTTGACAGCAGACTCAATTGGAAAACACACATAAACAATTAACTAGTTCGTTGCCATAAAAAAGTCAATGTCTTAAAATACCTATCAGGTACTTCTTGGGGAGCAGACAGAAAATCTTTATTAATGGTGTACAAGTCCTTAATTCGTTCTCACTTAGACTATGGCTCACCGGTGTATGGGTCAGCGTCGGACGCAACACTGAGGAGGCTGGATGTATTTCAGAATGCATGTCTGCGAATGTGTCTTGGAGCCCTACGGTGTACACGCGTGGGGCGTTTAGAGGTTGAGGCCAATATACCACCACTAAGTATGCGACGGGACGGCCTATTACTGGCATACGGCCTGTCAACGGCCCGGAAGACTCCACTCGGTATCATGGCAGCTACTGCAATTAAGCAGCACCACCATCTCCACACTGGTCGACACCGTCCACTAGCTGTCCGCCTTCACACTTTATGCCAGAAGTGTGAAGTGGACCTTGACGGTGTTGACCAGCTTGTGCTACCAACAAAAGCCCCTTGGGAGCCCAAAGCCAACACCATTACAAAATGGCTACCCAAGCACAAGCCTGCCATGACCGAGGTGGAGATAGGATATCACTTCCGGGCTCTCGTCGCTAGCCTCCCTCCCACGCTCCACCTGTACACTGACGGCTCCAAGTCGAATGAATGTGTGGGTGCTAGTGTTTGGTCCCGTGAATGTGCCCTCAGGTTCCGTCTACCTTCCCATACGTCGGTTTTTTCCTCAGAACTTTTTGCAATTGATAAAGCCATAGATTATGCACTAAATTCAAATCATAACGTAATTGTCATTTTCACGGACTCTATGTCAGCCCTTCAGGCGATAGAGTCAGGGCGCACGGATGCCAATGAAATCCAAGGCAACATCATTAATAAGTTAAATTCACGCCGTAAGTCTTTCTCTTTGTTTTGGGTGCCTGGTCATTCGCGTATTTACGGGAATGAGCAGGCTGACATGCTGGCTAGGTCCGCTGCAGAGCTCGAGGGAGCGTGGAACCTCCGTCGCGATCTGCAGTCATGTCTCTCAGCTGCAAAATCATCAGTTTACCTCCTGTGGCAAAGTCACTGGGACAATCTCCATCTTACCACAATAAAACCCATCCTAGGCGAGTGGGCTTCCTCCAACCGCCCCACAAGGCGTCAGGAGGTAGTCCTCGGACGCCTCAGGATGGGCTGCACCCTACCCACCCACATGCTCCCCTACATCGCCCACGCCTTCCCACCCCAATGCATCACCTGTCACACTACCCTCTCTATCGACCACATCCTGCTTCACTGTGTGCGTTATCGGGAGGCGCGACGGTCCCTCGCAGCTTGCTGTGAGGCCCGCCGCCTTCCGATGACGCAGACCACCCTTCTGGGTGACCAGCATCCGGATGTGGTCGATAACCTGATGATTTTCCTGGCCGAGACCAACTTAATCAAAGAGTTATGACTTACTTGTATATTTCAATGTTTTTCTTTTTTATTGATGACACTTTGTATATACTGCACTTTCTTTTATTATAAATATGTTTTGAATGAATGATTATGTGTCTAGCGTGGATGTTATGCACTTATCCCCAAATTTATTGTAAATACGTATTCGTACGTATCCTCCCCCATTATATGTATGTATCATTTTTGTCCCCTACTTTCCCTGACTAATGACTTTAGTTTTTGCCTTAGGTTCAGGCTCCCAAGTATGAATGTGTATGCATGATGCGTGACTGGAATTGTATGAATATATTTTAATTTTTTTTTTTTTTTTATGTACAAATATAAAATGGATAAAATAAAAAAATAAACAAAAATAAATAAATTAATTAAAAAAAAAAAAATTCAAACAAACAAACAAACAAACAAACAAACATGTAAATAAATTAAAGGAAAATAAATAAATAAATAAATAAAAAATAAATAAATTGATAAACAAATAAAAAATAAATAAAATAAAATAATACTAAAAAAAAAAAAAAAAAGTTCAAAATTTAATTTATATGGCCTAATAGCCAATTCCATGGCTGATGGCAAAAAAAAAAAAAAGTCACTAGTGTTCCGTGACCCCGCTCCAGACAGGTAAGCCTTCAGTGTTCCTAAAAGCCTTGCCACACTTGAAAAAACATTAAGATTAATATCTAACAGTAAATTGTCCTCCCGGATACAGCTGCCGAGAGGACCAGCAAAAGACTGTCTTTCGGTTGTGGTTTGACTAAGGCTGCATGTGGAGTTGCCTCTTAAACAAGGACGACGGCAAGACGGAAGTGACTCTCAAACAATATTTGTGGCGTGAGTGTATTTTGGTCGTTTTCCATCAGTTCCCTCACGTATAGTTAGGTAGGATAGAATAGGAATATTTGTGTTAAGGTATATGTTTATGCTTGTGTCGCTAAGGGTGGATAAGCACTTGTAAGAGCACCACCACGGATATAGCGAGTACTTTATTTATTTATTCATTATTAAAGTTGTCCATTATTTTACTATACTCGTTTTCTGTTCGTATCTCAACCTCGGTGGTGGAGGGCCAAGTGGTAGTAGTAGCAATAGTGTCGATACCCAAGTGGTGTCGTGGTGGCAGCATAGAAAGTCTATAGAAAGTAGTAGATAAGAAGGTAGTTAATACCGAAACGCTACAGTGGCAGTAACACTGACCCTCGGTACAGTGGTTGCAGAGGTGTAGATGCAAATTACGCATCAGCCCACGTTGTCCGGAGGACGCTACGTAGTGCTAGTTAGGTAGGTAGTTAGCCCCCAAGTCATTTTTTTTTATTATTCTCTTAGTGGTAATAGGGATAATCGTAGTTTAGATGTTTAAAGTCGCCATTGTAGGGCATAGCCAAGTGCCCTCTCACCTGGACCACTTACCCTCTCCTATTGATGTCCAGATATTTAAATCACCTGGAGCCACAGCCCGGTCCTTTTTTCATAATGAACACCTGACCGCTGTATTCAACAGCCGTTATGACATGGTGATTTTGTGGCTGGGGAGTAATGACATCCACCCCCGGTGTCAGGTGAAGGACATCGTCAATAACATAAAACTTATTGTAGAACAGCTGGAGGCTCGTTGCACCCCCAGGGTAAAGATTTGTCTAGTTGAGCCACGCCTAACTGAAATACGTTGGAGGCCTAGGATCGAGCAGGAGGCTTATAATAAAGTGGCCAAGGGAGTTAACAACAAACTCCAAAAGAGAGCTTTGCGGGGTAAGGAATTTATTTCCTTTGGTGCCAAGCCTTTTTTATACTCCTTAAGATCTGACGGAGTACACTTTAACCGCGAAGGTAGAGAGAGGGTAAAGGACAAGCTGAGAGGCGCCATTAACAACGCCCATGCCTTCCAACCTGAGGCACACTGGGGTTACGCCCAGATGAGCAATTAGGGGAATCCTTTTACCACATTTTTCAGCCAGGGTGAGAAGAATGCTCCAAGTCTCCCCTGCGGGCACTAGACCCCAGGACTAGTAAGTGAGTCGCGACCTTCGGGTCGCTGAGCACCCTTCCCCCCCCCCCCCTCCGTATCTGCGTGGATACGGCTTAACTAAATTTAACAGGTGGTATTTTTTTTAGTTCTTGAATTTTTTTTTTGCTTTAACTTTTGATTAGTGTGATTAAGATTCAACTCGCGGGTTAGATTTGAAAGAGGAAGAACAGGTTTTTTTTTCTTAAGGTCGTATGGGCGTCCTTTCCCCCTCCAATTAAATTTTAATTATGAATTCTCAGATAGACTTGTTAGGCGACTCTTGGTTTCCCCAGGAGGAAGTAACAGAAGTGGGTGAACAAGCGCTTGATGGAGCAATAAAACCAGAGTGTTCAGAAGTCGGTCATCACGATCAGAGGAAAATGGAGTCGTTAGAAAGGGAAGTGGATAATTTAAGGTTTTGTGTTGAGGATTTAATAGGTGAACTGCGCCGCAGGGAATCTGCACCCCCCCTTGAAAGACCAGTTAAAACCTTTTTGAAGCCACGTGATATCCCTATTCTGGAGTTACGTCAGTTGAATGGTGTGGACGGCGCGGGACGACTCACTGTTTTCTTGTCACAGGTAGAAAGTTGTTCTCAGTTAACAGACGAACGACAACAAATAGTTCGGATGCGAGTAGATTCACCCCTTTCACTATTTATTCAGAATATCCTTAATAAAGAAGTTATGTCGTGGGAGAACTTTAAGAAGCACCTAACTACTGAACTCACCGACCAAAGTGAAGACCGTATCTTTGATTCCTTGAACGATTTAAAATATACGTATGACGAAGACCCAATAGAATTTGTAACCAACCTAAAATGTAAACTTGCGTTGTTAGAAGTACAGACAAAGTCGGGAGAGGTGCCTAACACTGAACAGCTCATTAAAAACAAACTACTGAAGGGCATGCCTAAAGAAAGTAGAGATAGGCTAGAGTTGTACTTGGACCAGAATGTAACCCTTAAAAAGTTTCTGAGTAAATTAGATAATGAGAGAATAGTGGTGCTAGCACAACAACGGGATAACGTTCGAACTATTGAACCAGCTTTACCATCCCAAGGTGCCATAGCACGTAACCCTCCGAGAACACCAACAGGGAGGGGCAATTTAGAAAGAGTCGAGAGGAGACTTAGACAATGGGATAGGAGAGAAAAATATTGTCTTTATTGTCGAGCTAATAGTCATTCTATAGCCGAATGTCGTAAACAACCTCGCCCAGGCTCCTGCTATGATTGCCTGCGGATGAATTGTCGAAGAGGACAACCAGGTTGTCCCGGGAGAATTAATATGACTCGAGGGAGAATAGCGTGACAATCACCGGTCATTAACCTGGACGTTAACCATCATGTGCTCGAAGTAATGTTAGATACAGGTAGTGATGTATCTCTACTTAAGCTTAGCGCAGCGGAAGAATTAGGGCTGGAAATAAAACGTAGTTCAAGAATTCCCCCATTGCAAGGAATTACTGGTCGTAAATTACGAGTTTTGGGTCAAGCTAGTGTTACCATTTCTAGTATCAGTAATCACCCAATTACCATTAAAGTAGCGGTAATTCCTGATAATTATCTGCGTCCATCAGCCTTGCTCGGTATGAATGCCATCAGTCAAGCTACATTTACGTTAGATTACCAAGCAAGAAAAGTTTATTGGAATAACTTGATTTATCCTTTAGTGTTAACAACAAATGAATATGGTAAAGTTCAAAGGGTGGTAAGAGAAACACGACCCGCCCCTAATAACCACCCCAATAACCGCCCCAAATATGGCAGATTAACTACTCGTAAACACCTGGACTGTTACTTAACGACCATGGTGGAAATTAAAGTCGATGAACAACCTAACACAGTAGTAATGGTTGAAGCCAGACATCAGTACGTCCAGAATGGAATACCAATGGTTATGACTGTCACTAAAGATCAAACTTTGTTTATCCCCGTCATTAATAACACCAAGGTAGGGTTAAACTTGCACCCCGGAACATTGTTAGTCACCTATGAACGAGTGCAAGATGAACAATTAGAAACAGAAGAAACCCCCGTTACTATCTCCCGTATTAGTGAGGCTCTCGGACCTGAGAATGATTGTGTTAGTAATTACCAAACACGCTGGGAAAAACTGCAGTCCATTCTAGAATCTCGTGATTGGTCACATTTAAATCCAGAACAGAAAGAACAATTATTTCAAATCATCCAACAACATCAAGAACTTTTTAAAGTACATCCAGGCGAATTAGGTTTAATTCAAGCAGAACCAGCTCATATACAGGTAGACGATCCAAGACCTTGCCGTACGCCTCTATACCGTTATCCCGAGAAAGCAAAGGAGGCGATTCAGTCAATATTAAAGGAGTTAGAAGGAAAAGGTATTATCGAAAGTTCAACTGCGGCTTGGCTGTCCCCAATAGTTTTAGTTAATAAGCCAGGGGGAGACAAAAGACTCTGTTTAGATTATAGAAAAGTAAATAAACAACTAGCTATGGATATTCATCCTCTTCCTAAGCTAGAAGAGTTAGTAGAGAATGTATCAGGAAGTGACTACTATGCCACTTTGGATATGAAGGATGCATATTATCAAATCGCCCTCGATCAATCCAGCAGGGACCTAACTACTTTTAGTGATGGAATCTCACTCTATAGATTTAAAAGATTGCCTTTCGGTTTGAGCTGCAGCCCCGCTTTATTCGCTAGACAAATGAACCAAGCTCTAGCCCCCCTACTTAAAGAAAATTGGGTTAAAAGTTATCTTGATGATCTTATTGTGTATGCGGCAGACTACGTTACTTTAATTGAGAGGCTGGAAAAGTTATTTAAACACCTAAGGTCTGTAGGTATAAAACTTAACCTCTCCAAGTGTAATATTGGTCAAAGACAAGTAAAATTCTTAGGACATATAGTGTCAAAGGAAGGGTATCGTCCTGACCCACGTAACGTAGACGCAGTAACCCAAATAAAGCCACCCGCTACTATCAAGGAAACGCGACGTTTCATCGGGATGTGCTCATTCTATCGCCGCCACATAGAAAAATTCTCAAAGATTCTGACCCCTCTTACCAACCTTACAAAAAAAGGCCAAGTATTTGACTGGACCAGTGAATGTCAGAATGCTTTTGAGACTTTAAAATGTAAACTCACCCATGCCCCAATCCTTTCTAAAGCAGTAATGAATCGGGAGTTTATATTAGAAACCGATGCTAGTGCTACTCATGTAGGAGCAGTGCTGATGCAATATGATGGGAAAGAACCACGAGTGATAGGATTCTTTTCAAAGAAATTAAGACCGGCCGAAATAAGATATTCCACAACCGACAGGGAAGCGTTAGCTGTAGTGTTAGCCTGCCGGAACTTTCACCATTATTTGTGGGGAGTGCGCGTCCTGATCCGCACCGATCATCAACCCCTCATTTCTGTGTTCAGGCAAAGAACAAAATCGCCCAGGATGAATAGGTGGATATTAGAGATGAGGGAGTTTCAGTATAAAATAGAATATAAAGCCGGATCTAAGAACGTGGTGGCTGATCAACTAAGCCGTCCAGTTAAGGTAGTTATAATGGTAGGGCAAGATACGTTCCTAGGGATGACCAAAGATGAGTTCATACAAGCCCAAGTAGATGAACCCCGTTGGCGAGAAATGAAAGAATATTTAGAAGGAGGACAAGTACCACGACATAAATATCCTCCAGTAATCTTAAATCAGTTTATTGTAGAAGATGGAGTCCTTTATTATTCTAAACAGAAAAGAGATAACACCTTGCTCTATTTGTTGGTGGTGCCCACGGTGATGAAAAAGAAAGCCCTTACTATTGTTCATGAAAAAGAATCAGGACATTTAGGTCAACTCAAATCAATATTAAAGGCGGAAGAATATTTTTATTGGCCAAATTTAAAGGCAGATGTGAAGAAATTTGTAAGAGAATGCCTAACTTGTCAGCAAACTAAGTCAGCCTCCACTTTGCAAAGGCAGTGGCGAGAATTGCCTCCTGTAAACCAGCCTTTGGATAGAATCAGTGTAGATATAACTGAAATGACTCCTGCTCGAGGAGGTCATCGATATGTATTAACCATAGTAGATCATTTTTCAAGGTTTGTAAAATTGTTAAAATTACGTTCGAGGCAGGCTGAAGAGGTAGTTAGGGGTATTAGATCATACGTGGGGGACTATGGAAGGCCAAAAACGCTCCTGGCTGATAATGCTTGTGAGTTCCGTTCTCACCTCCTGGCGGACTTCTGTAAAGCCCACGGAATTCACCAAGTTTACTCCACTCCATACCATCCTCAAGGAAACTCCATCACCGAACGTTTACATAGAACCCTTAAGTCCGTGTTAGCGTGCTTGAGTAAGGGTCAACCAACTAAGTGGCCCGACTATATCACCCAGTGCCAACAAATACTCAACGCGGCGGTACACGAGACCACAGGAGAACAACCACACTACTTAATGTTCAATCGCCACGCTCCGAGATTTATAGGGATAACTCTACCACAGGTGGACGATGAGATAGACATTGGTGTAGCCCTGGAGGTAGTGAAGCAAACATCCCGTGACAACAGCCGGAAGTGGTTGGCGCGAGCTAATCTCGGTAGAAAAGAACAAACAGTAAGTGTGGGTGATATAGTGTGGGTAAAGAAAGAACAAATTAGCTCTTCCATCGAACGCAAACTAGGGATAAAGTGGATTGGCCCCTATAAAGTGAAGGAAGTGAAGCAGGGAGGAGTGTCATACGAGTTGGAAAACACTTTCAGTGGCGACACAATCCTCCGGGCACCAGACAAATTAAAACGTTTTGTAGGGGAGGAGGGGTATATAATCGACATGAGCGAGATCGTGTTGCCTTCCGAGGATGGTGAGGATGATATGGAAGAGCCACGCACAGCCCGACAACGGAGGCCTGTGAGAAGATACGTAGAGGAGTGCTGAGGAGAGAGATTAATAAACAGACCCCTGAGTGTTTTAAGGAAAGGTTACTGCCTCTAAAACTTTTTTGCAGCTAAGGAGATGCCGAGCTGAAACACTGGTTCCGCAGCTGAAGCAGTGATCACCGCAATCCTGGGGGCTCTGGACTCTACCCCAGGGAAAGGACCTGGATGTTACCCCCCAAGGACGAAGGCTTGGTGAAGCCCCGCTGAGGATCACCACCCTGCTCAGCTTGCCAGGACTGGTGGGAGTTGGCTTCACCTATTCCGACCAGGAGGTCGAGTCACGTCTGACTCGGAAGTCTTGCATAGAGACAAGAAGAAAGAAAGAAGAAGACCGGTCCCGACTTATGTTGTTAATATATAAACTCATGTTCTTACGAGTGTGAGAATACGAGGATTTATTTTTTTAAAGAGGAAAGCCGTGTACCGAGTACAACGGGCCAACTATCATTACGGTGATTCCTTTGCGGAATCACCGGTAAATCCTCGTATTCTCGACACTCGTTAAGATACCTTGTTATGGTTAGAGTAGGTACTACTAGAGAGAGAGGATGATGGGAAAAACGCGTGACGTCACTGGAACTGAGGATATATCTACCGGTCTGGGCGGAAGGTCAGTCACTAGTGTTCCGTGACCCCGCTCCAGACAGGTAAGCCTTCAGTGTTCCTAAAAGCCTTGCCACACTTGAAAAAACATTAAGATTAATATCTAACAGTAAATTGTCCTCCCGGATACAGCTGCCGAGAGGACCAGCAAAAGACTGTCTTTCGGTTGTGGTTTGACTAAGGCTGCATGTGGAGTTGCCTCTTAAACAAGGACGACGGCAAGACGGAAATGACTCTCAAACAATATTTGTGGCGTGAGTGTATTTTGGTCGTTTTCCATCAGTTCCCTCACGTATAGTTAGGTAGGATAGAATAGGAATATTTGTGTTAAGGTATATGTTTATGTTTGTGTCGCTAAGGGTGGATAAGCACTTGTAAGAGCACCACCACGGATATAGCGAGTACTTTATTTATTTATTCATTATTAAAGTTGTCCATTATTTTACTATACTCGTTTTCTGTTCGTATCTCAACCTCGGTGGTGGAGGGCCAAGTGGTAGTAGTAGCAATAGTGTCGATACCCAAGTGGTGTCGTGGTGGCAGCATAGAAAGTCTATAGAAAGTAGTAGATAAGAAGGTAGTTAATACCGAAACGGTACAGTGATGACAGCAGTGTCAATAGAAAGTAATATTTACCTACGGTACAGTGGCTTAACACAGACCCTCGGTACACTACTTTTGAAGTAAAAGTCTTATATGCGCGTTTTTTTATAGAGGTGTCCCCTGGAGGCCTAATTCTCTGCTTGACTATCAGCAAGATGACTTACTCAGAATCACTCTCCTCATCTGAAGTGTCTTCTGTGTTGATCACAAATGAGTCTATAACATGATCAAGTGACAGTTCAAGTTTTGCATCATTTTCTTGCAATTTGTCCGTGTGTCTCACTATATTCATCCAGTGTGTTGGTGTAACTTGCTCCAGGGACTGTTTGACGAGGATCTTCAGATCTGCCAACTTATAGTTATTTTTATCAGCAATGTTCTTTTTTACTTGGGCCCAAATTAGTTCGATAGGGTTGTACTGGCAGTGATAAGGTGGTAACCGCACAACCCTATGTCCAGCATCCTTGGCGATGGTGTCAATCAAATATTTCTTCCTAGTGTTGTACTTCTTTGTGAGAAGCAAAAGTTGACTTTTTAATAACTCATCACCTGGCTGTCCTCCTTTTTTGACGAGCCATTCTTTGATTTATATTTTCTTCCAAGCTTGAGTTGGCTTTTTTTCAAGCTGCACTGAGTGGTAGGAAGCGTTGTCCATCACACTGACAGAGTTAGGAGGAATGTTAGGCAGTAACTGTTTCCTAAACCATTCCTCGAATCTTAATGATGTCATTTGATTATGGTAATCACCATCGTTCTTTGCTTGGAATACAAGCTCACCATTTTCAACAAATCCATGTTTAGTTCCTGCATGGAGGAGGAGGAGGCGGCTCCCTTTCCCTGTAGGAACTTTTATTCCTGTAGCTTTGCTGGCTGTGCTATCAACCCAACAATTTGGTATGGTGTAATTCTGGTTGACCCAAGTCTCATCGAGGTAAACAAAGCTGTCATAGGATTTCTTGAGTCGCTGCATCTTTTGTAAAAAATGTGTTCCTGCAGCTTGCACATCACTTCTCTCCATCAGAAATTTGAGACCATCAACTCTCATGTATCGGAAACCAATTTCTTTGATGACTGTACGTAAGGACTCCTGGCATCCTTTGAAATCTATTTTTTCTTTTAATTCTTCAATTATCTTCTGCAGCGTAGATATTTCTCTTCTTGTGTAGAATTCTAAAATTGTTCTTCTTAGAACACACTTGTCGAAGTCGTCGAAGTTGGTTATTGTTGCAGAGCGGTTCTTTTTCGGAGAAGTGAACACAGGCTGATAGGGTTGTGGTGTTCTGTCGCATGTCTTATTTGCGCTTGAACAAATCCTTTGCACCGTGGCTTCCGATATTCCCGCTGCATCTGCTGTTCTCTTCCTCGCTTGGTTTGTGGGTATAAGTGGTCCTCGATCTGCCTTTTCTTTTAAGAAGTATCTATTAATTCTGTAAACGAATTCCTTGGTCTGGCTGTGCAACACACAGTAGGACGGGGAAGAGTCTGGGTGTCCTTCCATCATGACGACCTGATGAGAAGTGAGTCAATTTGCACGTCCGTGGTGACCTGACTCCACCCCTTCCCTCACGAAAAATCCCGCCTCGGGTCGCAGTGGCAACGTCGCCTGATCTGAATTACCACATCATCATACATGTATATGAAATACCTTCATTTAATTTCGTATATAACACTTATTTGTAACACCCACTATTTAATGAAACAGTCTGAATATTCTTAGAACGCTGTTTGTTGATAATACTATGATTAAAGAACCGTGAGAAGTATAAAGTGAATGTTTTGGTTGGAGGTTTGGCAGAATAGTAGCCAACACCCTATAACTCAAAACATATTAGTTTTACTATAACTACCTACCTACTTAACAGCAAACTACCTACTTACTTAACAACTAACTACCTACCTACTTAACAACTAACTATCTATCTACTTAACAGCTAACTACTTACTTACTTAAAAACTAACTACCTACCTACTTAACAACTAACAACCTACCTACTTAACAACTAACTAACTACCTATTTAACAACTAACTACCTACCTACTTAACAACTAACTACCTACCTACTTAACAACTAACTAGCTACCTACTTAACAATTAACTACCTACCTACTTAACAACTAACTACCTACCTACTTAACAACTAACTACCTACCTACTTAACAACTAACTACCTACCTACTTAACAACTAACTACCTACCTACTTAACAACTAACTACCTACCTACTTAACAACTAACTATCTATCTACATAACAACTAAATAATTACCTATTTAACAACTAACTGGCTATCTACTTAACAACTAACTATCTACTTACTTAACAACTATCTACCTACCTACTTAAAAACTAACTACCTACCTACTTAAAAACTAACTACCTATCTACTTAACAACTAACTATCTACCTACTTAATAACTAACTACCTACCTACTTAATAACTAATTACCTATCTACTTAGCAACTAACTACCTACCTATGTAACCATTAACTACTTATCTACTTAACAACTAACTACCTATCTACTTAACAACTAACTACCTAGCTACTTAATAACTAACTACCTACCTATTTAATAACTAACTATCTACCTACTTAACAACTAATTACCTATCTACTTAACAACTAACTATCTATTTACTTAACAACTAATTACCTATCTACTTAACAACTAATTATCTACCTACTTATCAACTAACTAATTACCTACTTAACAACTAATTACCTATCTACTTAACAACTAATTACCTAACTACTTAACAAATAACTATCTACCTACTTAACAACTACCTACCTACTTAACAACTAACTACCTATCTATTTAACAACTAACTACCTATCTACTTAACAACTAATTACCTAACTACCTAATAACTAACTACCTATCTACTTAACAGCTAATTACCTATCTACTTAACAACTAACTACCTACCTACTTAACAACTAACTACCTACCTACTTAAAAATTAACTATCTACCTACTTAACAACTAACTAACTACCTATTTAACTAACTACCTACCTACTTAACAACTAACTACCTACCTACTTAACAACTAACTATCTACTTACTTAACTACTAACTACCTACCTACTTAACAACTAACTACCTACCTACTTAAAAACTAGCTACCTATCTACTTAACAACTAACTACCTACCTACCTACCTACTTAACAACTAATTACCTATCTACTTAACAACTAACTATCTACTTATTTAACAACTAACTACCTACCTACTTAACAACTAACTACCTATCTACTTAACAACTAACTACCTATTTACTTAACAACTAATCATCTATCTACTTAACAACTAACTACCTACCTACTTATCAACTAACTACCTACTTACTTAACAATTAATTACCTATCTACTTAACAACTAATTACCTAACTACTTAACAACTAACTATCTACCTACTTAACAACTAACTACCTACCTACTTAACAACTAAATACCTACCTATTTAACAACTAACTACCTATCTACTTAACAACTAACTACTTACCTACTTAATAACTAACTACCTTGTATCGGTGATGTGGATGTTACCCGTATAGCCAGCCACCAATTGTGTTAGAATAGAATAGATGTGCTGGCCTGGTCCCCACGTGGTCACCGCGTGGCTTGGAGAGTAGATGAGGTAGCGTGGATGATACTGGGGGTCTTGTTGAAACACACACGGCTTGATATAGATGATATATTGAACAACACACTTGATGTAGATATATAGAAATATACAGTGACAATGAAACCTTGGCCTGCCTTGAGAGAGATGACGAAACGACTTGTTGATGGTAGCGAGCTGAGTAGAGCGACTGGTTGATGTCGTCGTCAGGCTGAGAATGAGGGTGAGAAGTGGAACTGGCGGGAGACTGGGAGTACGAGTGGGTGGAGCCAAGGGTTTGCGCGGTAAAATGCGCGACTCTGATTGGCCTGAGTTGACCTGTGATGACGTCACGGAAACAGAGCTTTCTGATTGGAAGCGGCACGTGATCCTCTGACTCGACGCCTTGGCTGGGATGTGAATTCTAGGAAAATTCCCTTACCCGCATACATTCTCTCTCTCGGCTAAAAACAATGAATAACTTAAAACTAGTTAACAATGATTTACAGATATAGATATGATACAAATACTTCCCCCTTGGAAGCATACGTCCTCGTATGTCGAGCTAAAGAATACAATCAGAGAGGGAGGACGATGAAATACATTGGATACAATACAGAATACACAATACGAATACACAATAAGACTAAGACATAATACATGATAAAAATACATGAGACATGAACAAGATCAGGATATAGCCTTTACATAGATACATCTATATACATAATTTATACAGTTGGACAGGAATGAAAGGAAAGATGAAGGAAATGGCTAGTAGACTGGACGAGACTGGAGCTGATATTTAGGTGAGGATGAGATGGGGGGTGAAGGTGGCTGACTTTCAACAATGTCAGGAGCATTTTCTGGTAGTGGAGAGGTAGGTTCGAAATCGAAACCACGATCAACCCGTTTGAGATGGTCTCTATGAACAAAGTTTTCACTGCCTGAACTTAGGTTTCTGAGTTTGAACTTGTGACCGGCCATCTTTTCAATTACACGGTGAGGTCTGTTGAATCGGGGGTCGAGCTTAGAGTGGCGGTTTTGGACTTTGGTGAACACGATGTCACCAACCTCGATGTCATGCGGTTTAGCGCGCTGATGCTGTTTATGCAGCATAGATTCCTGAGAGGCGGTAAGTCTGTCACGGACCGACATATGAATGCGCTGGAAAGCTGAAACGCGATTCTGAACATAATCGTCAACGTTGTATAGAGGACGAGGGTCAGAGGAGAGAAACTCATATGGGAGTCTTTTGTCAGAGCCATATAAAATGAAATGTGGAGACTCGTTGATCGATGAGTGAATCGCAGCGTTAAGAGAGCATGCGACTAGGGGAATGTGATGATCCCATGAAGAGCTTGAATTGGCAATGAAGCGTAAGATGTCGAGAATTCGACGGTTTGCTCTCTCGACTTTTCCGTTCGCTTGAGGGGAATATGGAACAATGTTGCACTTTTTAATTTGAAATGACTCGCAAACAGCTTTGAGGATGGCATTGTTGAATTCGGTGCCATTATCTGATAGAAGTACTTTAGGAGATGCATACCGGCATATGACTTCATCTATCAGTGCTCGTGCAACTGAACGTGCAGATTTGTCTTTGAGAGGAACCAAGATGCTGAAGCGTGAAAAACTATCGATACAGACGAGCAAATAGTGAAAACCGTTCTCCGTCAGAGGGAGTTTCAAAATATCGACTGACAGACTGTCCCAAGGAGCATGAGGGATAGGATATGGGAAGTTCGGAGACTCATGATGGAGAGAGGGACAATGCTCAGCGCATGAAGCGCATAAGAGACAATGACGGGTGATGTCTTTCCTCATGGAAGACCAGAAATATGATCTTTGAGCCTGTTTGAATGCTCTATCTTTGCCTGGATGACCGGCAAGAGGGGAGTCATGAACGTGATACAAGATAATAGGGACAAGAGCTTCTGGAATGACAAGCTGAGATGCATGATGTAATGAATCGTCCTCAGAAATGACAGAACTAGATTTATAGAGGACATCGTCTCGAAGCAAAAAGGAATCTGGGGAGAATGGCAAGCTTGGAAGGTTACTGGCATCACCTGATTCAAGATAATAAATGAGACGTTTGCAGAATTGATCAGACCTTTGAAGGGATTTGACTTCCTCAAGAGTGGGGAGTGACTGTGAGGTTGTGAGCAGACTGACAGGAGCGACGTGACGGGACAGAGCGTCAGCGACAGAATTAGCTTTACCTGGGAGGTACGCGAATGAAGGATTGTTTACTCTTGAACAGTGAGTTGCCAACGGGCAAATTTTCCGGTTAAACTGGTTCCTTTGAATAACTCTGTGACAGCAAAATGATCGGTTAGAACGTGGATCTTATATCCGAGTATGATGTCTCTGAAGTGACGAAGAGACCAAACAACTGCGAGAGCTTCGCGGTGAGTGACACTGTAGTTGCGCTCAGCAGCATTGAGCAGACGACTGGCAAAGGCAACTGCGCGTGATTTACCATTTTCATCTCGTTGCATGAGGACAGAACCGATACCGATGTTTGATTCGTCAGTGCAAAGAATAAACTCCTTATTGAAATTAGGAAATGCGAGGACAGGAGCGTTGCATAAGGCTTGCTTGAGGGTAGCGAATGCTTTCTCGCACTCGTCCGTCCATGCGAATGTTACATTCTTTTTAAACAATGATGTGAGAGGTTGAGCGATTTTACTGAAATCTTTGATAAATTGCCGATAAAATCCTGCAAGGCCAATGAAACTACGAACGTCATCAGCAGAACTAGGAGTAGGAAACTGTGATATCGCATGAATTTTATCGTCAAGAGTGTGGATGCCATTTTTGTCAACTTTGTGGCCTAAGAATTTGATTTCACGTTTGAGGAACTGACATTTACTGAGTTTAAGAGTTAACCCAGCCTTTGCAAAACGTGACAGAACGTCTGAGATGGTTTCGAGGTGTTCGGGAAGGTCCTTTGATGCGACTATCACATCGTCTAAGTAACAAAATACCGAAGAGCCTAAGAGACCAGAGAGAACTGAGTTCATGAGACGCATGAAAGTTAAGGGACTATTACGTAAACCCATGGCCATACGTTTGAAAGCGTACTGGCCAGATGATGTGGTGAAAGCAGTGTAGTGCCGTGAACTTTCTTCTAGCTCGACCTGGAAGAAACCAGACTGAAGGTCGAGGGTGGAAAATACACTGTTTGAATCACCTATTGACTGGAGAAGATCAGACAAGATTGGCATAGGGAATCGATCGGGTATCGTCGCGGCGTTTAAACCACGGAAATCGACGACTACTCTCCACTCACCATTGGACTTAGGAACTAGAAACAGCGGGGCATTGAATGGTGATGCCGCTGGCTCTATGATATCCTCGTCCAGCATGCTTCTGACAGCTTCGTCCATTAACGTCCTGCGGCTGTGTGGGATGCGATAAGCCGGGACGTAGATGGGTGTCGAGCCTTGGGTGAGGTGGATGGAATGACGAACAGCATCGGTCTTGCCAAGAGGTTCACCCGGAAGAGAGACACATGACCTGAAAGTCGATAAGAGGGCAAGTAAATCTGTTTTCGTTTCAGGAAAATCAACATCACCAATATGCTGGTCAAGAAGAGGAGGAGGAGAATCTGAGGCAGTTGGTGAAGACATGGATGTGTGACAAGGAGATGAGGTGACAGGGGTGACAGGGGCAGGATAAGGGAGAACTTCGCCTAAAGTCACGCCAGATTGAAGGGATATAGGGTGATTCGTGAGATTCTGAATGGCAATACAGCAAGAACTATCCTTGTCTAGGGTTGAAAGAACTGACTCGAGAGCGACACCATTCACTCGGGCAGAGTCGGGCAAACATAAGATGTCTGTCCCGGGGGGCACACCTTTGACGACGACGCGCACCAAACAGAGGTGGGTCTGTGTGACTACCACAGAGGAGGTCAACACAGCTTTCCTGAGTCTGGTGTTCGAGAGGACGTCAGACAGTGTTGTAGGAGAAAAGGGATTGTCGGTGTCGCTGTGCAGCGCTTCGCTAGGCGAGTCGGCTGGCGTAGATGATAAGACAGGATCAGGGATTACTGAGGGTGTCTCGAGCGATGAGGGAGGGACATGAGATGAGTCCTGAGAAGGCGTGTGCATGACAACGTAGACATCAGATGGTGGCGGTGACTCAGGGAAGAGTGAGGCAGAGATGAAGGTGCCATTCTGGGCGATTTGATGAATAGAAGGGAAAAGTGAGATGTTGAAGTGAGACATTGTATGGTATCCTATCAATATTTCAGCTGCAAAACATACATCATCCATGACAGAAAAAATCTGAGATAGAAGGTTCAAGTGGAGACAAACAGATCCTGAGGAGAACCTTTCTAGGAGGTATAACAACGTTTCCAGAAATACCACTAACAGTGATGTCTGGTGGATAACTCTGAAACTTGTGCCTTGAGGCGGCAGAGAGTTTTTCAAAAACATGAGTTTTAATGATGTTGACTGAGGCACCAGAATCGAAAAATGCACGGCATTTGTGAGAGGCTAATTTGACGTCAGCAGTCAGACCTTGGAAAAATCCGGAGGATTTAACAGGGACACATGGGAGAGGCACTGTCTGTGCATCCGCGAAAACAACACGTTTACGAGATGACTTACTACCTGCGGTCTTTAGAATGGACTTGAGTGCTACCGAGGAGGTGCGAGGCTCTTGCGCAAATCGTTTCCCGAAGATTGAGAAGACTGCATTTGTTGCTGGAAAAGGCGACATTCCTCAAGTGAGTGACCGCGTTTATTATGAAAGGAGCAGAAGACATTACTGTTGAATTTATGATAACCTCTTTCGTCAAGCATTACTCGACAGTCCGCTGAGACGTGACCTTTGAGTCCACATCGGTAACATGTTACCTTTCTCGAGTCACGGGAGGATGAACGGTGACGAGAATGAGAGCGTTGATCAGAACGTGACAAATGAGTGTTTGAAGGTGGAGATGGGCTCTGGGGGGAGGAGCTTCGGTGAGAAAATGGGGGCTTGATTAAGGAATGCGGTGACTGAACTAAACTTACTGGCTGAGGAACAGGTGGCGATTTCTCTGATATTTTCTTGCACAGATCATACAAGAAATCTTCCTTACTGAATTTAAGGTCGCTTGCAACGGTGAAGGTTGGTGAATCGAGCTGAACAAGGAACAGGAAATACGACATAAGGCGTTTGAAATCAGTAGAAGATATATTGCCGTCTGTGTCGATCCACTGAGAGGATTTCATTTGATCTGTTAACTCAGCACTGAGAGAGGATGCAATATTCTCTGCCTTATACACATCATGAGTAGAACGAGCAATATTAGTGAGAGTTTGAGCAATTTTGAGGAAGGAATGAGTTGCACCTAATTTTGAGTGACCAGAGAAATGAGAGATTAATGCTGTGGTGAGTTCATCGTATGTAGAAAAACT
>JAXIVD010004137.1:17500-32500 GCA_036785275.1 Cancer borealis | reverse complement strand
ATTATTATTACTTGCTCATGAATAAATATAAAGTAATAATTTTCTCATCATGGTATAGAAAGTTTAACGTTTTCCCTCCCCTGAAAAAGAGTCTTGTGGAGAAAATAAATTACACTTATTTATAACGCAAGAATTAATAATAACTTCAATGAACCTGGTACGAACACGAGGCGAACATGTATTATTCCTGTCCGTTAGTGCGCTAAATAGAAAAAATAAATAAATAAATAAATAAATAATTAATACAGTAGACAGAAGTAGATTATATTTACAAACACTACTTACTGAGGAAATTTCAGTGAAGTTATTATATAAATTTTTACATATTCTATTTATACATCTCAGCAAAAACTAGTATATCTCACATCTTCTAAACAAAAAACAAGAGAAAAAATAATAACCTTTAAAAATTCGCCGTGTTCGTGGGTGAAAAAGGTAAAAAAAATAATATTGCAAACCCAGAGGCGCTAGAGAAGTGTTGTTCATTTTAGTGGCAAATTAGCGAACATGTCAGAGTTTGGTAAGGGAAAAGGCGGGCGGAGAGTGTGTTGGGTGGTGTTAGCGGGGAAACAAAGGCAGAGAATGACGGAGTAGGAAAGAAAGGGAGAGAGAGAGAGAGGGAGGGAAGGAGGAAGGAATGTGTGGGATGCATCTCCAGGGTACGTAAAGGAGACGTATTGAAGGAAAGAAGAAACGAAGGAATGAAGGAAGCAAGCAGTGACAAAGAGAGAGGGAGAGAAGGAAGGTCAGGGAAGGAGAAAAGGAGGGTAGGAGGGAGGAAGGGTACAAACACCCACCCTTCTTTCACCCCAAGGAAGTAATTATCGTCTCCTTTGGTCGATTCAGCCAATATTCTTCGTCCTGTATTTTCTCTCAAGTGTCCAGCCAAGTCCCTGTTTCTCCTCCCTCACTCCCTCACTTCCTCTCTTGCTCTAGTTTGTCTCCACTGTACTCTATCCTCTTTCTCCTTCGATCATTACTCTCGCAATTTCAGTTTTCGTCCAAGCTTTTCGTTTCCCTTCAGTTCTCATTTCCAGTGTTTCCAGAGAGGGTATCTTGTGTCTCCTGTTTCTCCTTCCCCTCCCGTCCTTCTCCCTATCATCATCATTGTTATCTATTTCCAGTTATTCTTCGTTGTAATATCTATGACATTTACTCTGTCATTGATTCTGATTTGATAAGATTAATTTTTTTTTTCTTCTTCTCCCAAACTCATTCTGGCAAAGTCAAGTTATAATGAATAAAATCCTTTCTTTCTCTGCTTTTTTTCTTTCAATTATCTTAAAACACATCTTGGAATTGATTTATATTACGTTATGTACCTTTTATTTTTTTACTATACTTTCCACTGATTTACTGCGTTATACCTAAACCTTTTTTTTGTTTCCAGTCAGTCAGTCACAGTTAGTTAGTCAGTCAGTCAGTCAGTCAGTCCAGTCATTTCCACTCCTTCGTCCCCTTCATTGACTGGCCTCCACTTCCTCGTCAGTCCTCCGTTCTATTCACCTCTCTATCCAATCCACCTTTCCAGTCATTTCCCTCTAAATCATTTCCTCTGCCAGTCATTTCCTCTCGTCCTCCCTCTCAATTGATTGGCACAAGATTCCTCCCTCCCTCCCTCCCCCCCTCCCTCCCTTCCTCCTTCTTTCCATCTCCCTCTCCCCTCGACTTCCTTCCTCTTCTTCTCCTCTTCCTCTTTCTTTTTGTCTCGTCTTTTTCTCCTCCACCACCTACTCTTCATTAATTTTCTTTTTCTATCATTATTATTTTCTTTCATGGGTCATTTGGTGTATTTTTCAGTTTCTGTGTCAATGTTCGTAAGTCTCTCTCTCTCTCTCTCTCTCTCTCTCTCTCTCTCTCTCTCTCTCTCTCTCTCTCTCTCTCTCTCTCTCTCTCTCTCTCTCTTTCTCGCTCTTTCTCTTTCTTAAACACAAAAAAATAATTTCACACTTTGGACGCCAGAAAAAAACACGAATAAATAACAAAAGAAAAAAAGAAAAAGAAAAAACGCTGACATTTAATTTTTTTTTTTCCCCTCCAGCGACAGATTCTAATATTTTTCCCCCAGCTGATAGCCATTAAAGTTTTCCCTTCGCTGTCGGATCAATATCCTTTCTATTTCCCCTCTCCGGCCGCCACCATCACTTTCGTTTTGTCATCTGCCAGGCAACCTCACACTTAGCTATTTCATCAGTCATTCTTCCATCCATCTATATGCTAACCTAACCTAACCTAACCTTACCTATATGCTATCTATCAGAAGCATTGATTTAAGTAGCCTGTTATCATTGTATTAACCACTTTAACACTTGGCTATTTAATCAGTCTTATCTATCTATCTATATGCTATGTTATCTATCTTAAGCATTGATCTAAGCAGCCTGTTATCATTGTATTAACCACCTTAACACTTAGCTATTTAATCAGTCTTATCTATCTATCTATATGCTATGTTATCTATCTTAAGCATTGATCTAAGCAGCCTGTTATCATTGTATTGTATTAGCCGTTCGCCCAACGCCACGCCAGGGTCCATCAGCAGTACTCAGCCTCCTCAGCCTCCAAGACATTCCATTATCTTGGTGGAGGAGAGAGCGTGCGTGTTGGATCCTGATAAGATGGTTTGGTGAGCTGAAGACAACTGTTCCTCCTCTCCTACTCCCTCTCCTCCTCTCCCTCCCTCTCCCTCTCCCTCTCTCTCTCTCTATACTTCCTCACCACCACTAGCACTCATGCGTTTTCTCTTCTTTCTCTCTTTTCATCACTCTCCACCTCTCCTCTGGCTCTCGATTTTTCTCTCTCGTATTATTTTTTTTTCTATTTATTTTATTTTTTATTTTATTTTATTTTTTTGGTTCCAAAGGTGAAGTTGATATTTTCCATTTTTCGTCGATAACTTTCTTACTTCTTTTCTTTCCTATCTTGGTTCACTTTATTTTCTTGCCTTCCTTCCTACTTTTATTTTGCAATGTTGACTTAGATTATATATATATATATGTGATTACTTTCTTCACATCTGTCATTTGTTTAATTATTTTTTATTATATTCACTTCACATCCAACAAAAAATAAATTACAATATCCTCGTCACTTGTTTTTATTTTATTTTAACTTTTCCTTTCATTCACTTTCATTTCTACTTTTCACAACTTCCTTCAATTCTTTCCCTATTTTTTCTTCTAACTCTGGATCCTTATTGAAGAAGGAGGAGGAGGAGGAGGAGGAGGAGGAGGAGGAGGAGGAGGAGGAGGAGGAGGAGGAGGAGGAGGAGGAGGAGGAGGAGGAGGAGAAAGAAGGTCACACCCCATCTGTCTTGCTTCCCACGAGGCTACAATTATACGAGAGAGAGAGAGAGAGAGAGAGAGAGAGAGAGAGAGAGAGAGAGAGAGAGAGAGAGAGAGAGAGAGAGAGAGAGTAATGAAAAACACTATCAAGCAATCAAGTATAAAAAAAAAATGATATTGATAATGATAATGAGCGTTTAAAGAGTGTGCAAATATTGTACAGTAGTAGTAGTAGTAGTAGTAGTAGTAGTAGTAGTAGTAGTAGTAGTAGTAGTAGTAGAAGTAGTTATTGTAGTAGATGTAGGAAATGTTTGGTTGGCAGCAAGATGTTAAAACCAGAATAAAACTTTATCGAAATTAACCCAAATCAATTTTTTTCATGCTCTGTGGAAATGAAAAATGTGCTGCGCTGCCGAAATGGAATCATAAAATGGGAAGAAAACTGCGATATTTCCTTTTCAACAGGTATTGGAGGGCGCAGCTCTCAAACGACTCGTATGATGGGGAGAATTTATTAACTAGTATTTTACCAATTTACTTCTTTCACCATAAAAAGAGTGAACGAGTCGTAAATATGATGTGAATACCTCCCACTAGACTCCTGTGACCATTCATTTCATTTCACCAAGCAGGGAGACTGAAACTGACGGACATATAAAAGAAAATTGAACTGACTCTGAACATTGCATCCACTATATTACGTAAGACTATATGTAACTATTTCCTATTGCTCTACACACATAAGGTTCTTAACGCAGTGAGAATACAGGAAGGACTATCTCTGTTGGCTGTCGTAACGCATTCATCCGCTGGGGCATCGCGGGCTGGATTACGTTTGAACCTAAGCTGCATGTTGACCCCGGACGAAATGCTGCAACTCCTGCCCCGTCAATCACCCGTCACACACCCTTCAGAGGACTCATCTGTGTATACCTTTCCTCACTCACCTCATATATATATATATACACACACACATACATACATACATACATACACACCTGAATTCCTCTTAACTTCGCCAGCCAAGCCAGTCTGTCTAACTCAAAGGGCGAGCCACCTCTGCCTACCTGACGTTCTCCTTACAATCGTGCGGCGCCATTGGAGGTAATGAGGGAAGGGGAGGAAAGGCAGGAAAGGCAGGAAAGGGAAGGAAGGGTACACACCAAAGGAAGTGTAAAGCTGCCTGGACTTCTGAGGACTCACAGGTTATGTAAAGAGTGGGCGGTAGTTACAATTATATATTTTTCAGCTCTTTTTCGGCGACTACAAATAATAATAAAATTGATGCTTCCTACCCACACCCACACCCACACCCACACACACACACACACACACACACACACACACACACACACACACACACACCGCGGAACCAGTAATAACACAACGAACATTAGCTGCAGGGCTGTTCACTTCACTTCCCTTCACTTCGATGGGCTGGTGGTTTTGTGTCGCGTGGACCAGGAGTGGATCTGCCTGGCTGGTCCTTGGTCACGGGCGAACAGAGAGTCACTTAAACCTTCCATCCACTCCTTCTATGAGAGCTTCGCACTGCCCTACCTTTTAACCCGACCATTCAGCGGTGCACTTAACACGTACACCTCATGTCCTTATTAGAGGGGAACCGTTATTTTAAGAACTTGTGGCCATGGGAACACCCACGCAAAGATAGGGTTGTGTTAAGTGATAAATGTTGGAAAAATTGTTTGTTAATCTTTAAATTTACCCCTTTTTTTTTATAGTGATTGGTATTAGTGTGTTCCTGATTATATGTTAGGTTTACATTCATATGTTTGTCTTTCGGTATGTTTTGAAGAGTTATTTTTAAGAATGTGACAAATAGAGACATGGAGTCGAGTCTTCGAGTATCACTTCTACTTCATTGCCTCCCTACCACCCTACCACCCTACCACCTCTACCTCCCTACCGCCCTGCCTCCCTTCAAGTTTCTCTCTCTCCCTACTTCTATATCAACCTGCATACCTTTCACCCTCCCCATATCCCTCCTCCCATCCCCCCTTGTAGCCCTCAGTTGTGTTCATGCAACTGCAAATAAAAACTTGATTCATATTACATTCTAGTTGACATTCCCCACGAGTGACCCTTGTTCTCCTTTCTTCACTTTGACGCTTAATAAATGGCTGGTCGGGAACAAGGCCGACCTCCCTCTCCTCTCCTCTCAACCTGGTGTACATCGACGTGTGTGTGTTTGTGTGTGTGTGTGTGTGTGTGTGTGTGTGTGTGTGTGTGTGTGTGTGTGTGTGTGTGTGTGTGTGTGTGTGTGTGTTTGTTTGTGCGTCCGAGCACCGCACCGCTGCTGCTGTTCTGTTGGAAGCGAGGGAGTTGTTGTTGTTGTTCTGGATTAATGTAATTCCCAGGTTGAGGTCACACTTTATATAAAAGAGCAATTTCTTTGGAGGTCTTCCGTTGCAGTAGTCGTGTAATGGACGCGGTGTGAATTTCAACTCACTTGCAACATAACAATATATACACACATTATATACAACACACTAGTATATATTGTGTATATATTATCTAAGAATATTTATCCATTTTCCAAGAAGTGCATCATGTCCACACTTTACACTTACACGATTTATATGTTTATTGGATATTCTCCAACAACAATAGTCCGATTACTGACTTGAGAAATACATGAATTAATGAAAACTGTTATGTATTATTTCATAGCATAAGTGAGAGAGAATCTTCACTAAGCTCATTCTCTATTTATTGCATTGATTGTTTATTGATGTCAGATTGAACCTCAGTCATCTTGTCTTTCTAAATTTCTTAAGGGTTCACATTTAATAATTCATCTCTTTTATTTGACGAAACCAAAACGTATTATATTATTTCTTCCTGCATATGTAGTCAGTATCATATTTTCAACAGTCATGGATGGATGTACGTTATTATTAACACTATACACTGGCAGGTAGCACACCCAGTGAAATGCAATGCGAAAGAATTTCAATAAATGCAGTATGGGAAATATTTTGGCGTGCGTGTAGGTAGGTTAAGCTTCGAATATATATAAACCTGACTCTACCTTCCTTCCCCTTCAACAGTCTACCTTCACGTGTGTTGTGTAGATGAATGCGAGTTTATCGAAAGTGGAAAAAACATTTGCTATTGTTGATCAAATTATATCAACACAATTTAGTTATAAGATGAAATTACGTACAGACAATTAATTCTGTTATTCGTTATTATCTTTTGATTAATATTTATATCCTTTACTTGCATGCCACTCATAGTTTAGTGAAAAGAAAAATGCATAGGTATATATATGTATTTGTCAGAGAGAAATGTTTTAGGAGTTTTTATAATTGATATATGTAGTCAGTGAATGCCATATGAAAAGAAGAGGAGATGGATGCTATGAAAGTTAAATGCATAACAACAATTTTTGATTTGTGTTGATTTAATAGGATGTGGAACGACAAGGTAAGGGAGGAATGTGGAAATAGTTAGTCGTTGTGTGTTGGAAAAAGAACAGAGGATAGGAAACTAATCAAAAAACTATATATAACTTCAAACATAAAGGAAGTAAGTTGAAAGGAAGACATATAAAAAGATTAAGGTAATGAAACACTTATTCATCCCTTTGAGACTGTCACTTTAACACTAGTAACGATAGTAAATAACTGGCAAAAAATGACGCGAGTAAATTCTATTCTGGGAAAAGAAAAAACCTAACTGTTTCATGAATTCTTCCTTTCATTCTGTAACATTTGTCAACTGGCTCGCTTCCCTCCCTTCCCTCCCTGTGTGTGGTGCATGTTTGAGGGCGTGGTGTGGGGGGGGGGGGGGCGTGGAAGGATGACTAGTTTAAAGAATGTAGGAGGAGGAGGAAGAGACTATCCTCCCTGTATACTCTAAGGAGACATCACACATCCTTTATCTAATCCTATCCATGGCTTTGTATTTTCTTCTTAAGCTTTCTCTCTCTCTCCTGTCTCTCATCCTTGCATCTTCCTTCACCACATTCACATCCACATTCACTCGTACCGCTGCTAATTACACATTCCTCAAACAGTCTCTTTAACATTTTTTCATCTCTCTTCCGCCACAGCTCATGGTGCACACATTTTCTTCAACTTTTTTTTTCCTTCCTTCCTTCATACTCCTTTGCACGAACCTCACTCCAACATATTTTTACCATTCGTATTCTTTCTTTTCTCAGTGCTAGTTTTCTTTCTTTTTAATCTTTTTTTACTTTTGGCTTTCTTCTTCCTTCTCTGAGCAAGTTTCAGTCTCACTTTCAACAGCACATTCAAAACAAAAGACATTATATATAGACGTGATAATGACTAGTTGTTGGACGTGTTTCTACAAGGTGTTATTACCACGTCCTTCCTTCCTTGCGTGCACCGTACCTACCAAACGCAAGCTGCACGCACACTTCATAAATATTACAATTAAATACGAGTAGGATAAATAGCGTCTTGGAATTCCCAGGAGGCTTATAATCTCCTCTTCCTGCTCCTCTTCTTCTTCTTCCTCCTCCTCCTCCTTCTCCCTCCTCGTCTTCCTCGTCCTCGTCCCCATTGGTATGTGAAGCTTAGCATTACATATTTTCATCATCATTGCCAATCTTCCTCATGCATGAATTATCCAATATATTTTTTTCTATATATTTTTTTTCTTTTTTTTTTTTTTTTGCTATGTACGTACTACTAGACTGTGTATGTATTTTCCGTTTTTTTTTTGGTTTACATTCTCAGCGTCAGGCGAAGAATATTAAGTCGCTTGCAAGATTTGAACTATTTTTTTTAAAGATTTGGCTTCGGTTCTTGACTTTCTTTATTTTTTTTCTTCCTTCTTTTTCTTCTTTCTGGAGTGGCAATATGTAGGAATTTCTTCTTTTTTTTTCTTTCTCTCTCTCTCTTTTTCTCTTGCTGTTCTTTATTTTCGAGACTTTGGGTTGGCCTGCTTCCAATCATGCAAATAAATGTAATAATATATGCAACATTCTCTCTCTCTCTCTCTCTCTCTCTCTCTCTCTCTCTCTCTCTCTCTCTCTCTCTCTCTCTCTCTCTCTCTTCTCTCTCTCTCTCTCTCTCTCTCTCTCTCTCGCTCACACACACACACACACACATACACACACAGCATGGCTTAGCAGGGTTTGCACTCAGGAGACAGATCGTTCCTTAGCAGACAGTGGCAGGCAGACTCAGAGGCAGGTGCAGCTTCACTCTCGCCTCCACGCGCGGTGCAGCATAAACTCACGACTAACAAGGGAACGACGCTACCCATTTACTCGCAGTTTAATTAAGCTTAACCTAAATCTTTTCATCTGTTCCCAACGTCCTCACCCTCACCCTCCCGCTGCCTCCCTCCCTCACTCGGATGCGTAATGTACAGAGAGACGCAAGGGAAGAGAGGTTATGTGGATGTGAGGAGAGAGAATTGGATGATTTATATGAGTTGTATAGAAGGTCAAGTGGTTGTTTTAGTGGACTTTTTCCCCGTCTGGTTAATCTTAGTGGCCTATCCAGACCCTCTATTACAGATATCAAATAATAGTTCCTCAAATAAGTCATCTCGAGGGTCAGTAGTAGCTAGAAAGTTAGTTTAAGGAGTGACTTGATAACACTACAAGTATATATTTATCCTTATAACTCCTAGGCCGATCCAGCACCTCTAAGCAGCAATAATATTAACACAAGCAAAGGATGTTATGTATTTATCCATATACGTATTCCTCCTTCCCTTACTTCCTTCCTTTTATACATAACATTCATTCAATTCAACATTAATTAATAAGAACGAATCATGTAGTTAGATATTAACGATAATTTTTCATCTGTAAGCTCTAGAAATCAAAATAATAACCTCACATAAATTAATCAATACTATTTAAAAACTGCCTCACACACTAATTTAATCAAATCAGTCCCTTCCACTACCATGTAAAAATATAAGAAATAAAAGATTAAGGCTTGCGTAGCGACCCAACTGAATTTCCGGGCTGGGATTACGAGACACGTGTGGCAGCGAGTGTCTCGACGCCCCGGATTCAAGGCTTCACCAGAGAACAGGTGGATTTGGAAACTCGAATGAAGTGAAATTCGAATATTGGAATTTAAAAGTAAGCAAGAATGGACACTATAGTAATGGACAGATGATTCCTAGGGCATGAAGGACATTGAGAACACCTCACTTGACTTTTGAAGGATCCTGCCTCTACACTTTGGGAGCAAGCAACAACCTCCTTCTCTATAGAGATGATAATGATAATGAATTATTAATAATAGGCAGACAGATACACATGTACCTATCAACACCTGCTATTAACACCTGTGACCTTGCGTGCGTTTTCATAATTACATCTAACACACACTGACCCGCTTAGAAAAAAAAATAACGACACACACAAGCTTAAAGTTCGACGCTGTTCAAACAATACGAAGCAAAGAATCTAACAATTTCATATTTCTCTTTTCTCATGACATTCAATCCTCCTCCTCATTCCTGGCGGTGTTAGTGATGAGTCTGTATAAGTATACGTATCTGTGTATGAATGCAGCCATAGTGAGTCAGCAGGAAGACTGAAGGCATGTCTCTCCCAGCCATGCAAGGCGAGGCTCACCGACCTCTGCCAGCACAGCCTCAGGTTTCATCCTTCCCATTATTCACACTGTCGTGGCTTTGCTCTCTGCTTCCTCTTGACTTTATTCTCAAGGGAAGAGCAAGATTTTCAGATACAAAGCTTTCTCGTTCGATGGATGTCGATGTGAACAGAGACCTTTTTCCAAATAAAAACGAATAATATAAATAATAATAAATTTCAACACAAGCTGCTATAAAAAGTCTTGTCAGTAACACAGCAAGTACATTAATTTTACATTTTCATTACAACTTCACTGCAAACACCAGACAAGAGTTCAATGAAAAATCAAAGTAAGTTTTATGCATCTCTCTACCTGTGTGTGTGTGTGTGTGTGTGTGTGTGTGTGTGTGTGTGTGTGTGTGTGTGTGTGTGTGTGTGTGTGTGTGTGTGTGAAGGTTTCCAGAGGACGCCAGTACAACCAGGTTCACAATCCCTAGGCACATGTGAGGGTTAACAACATACACCACAACACAACACCCTCAACATAGCCCATCCCCACCTTCACTCCATCTCCACCCTCACTCCAGCCACCCCATCCCCACCTTCATCCTCATCCCCCTCACCCCCTCCCCACCCTCACCACACCCGCTCTGGCAGATAAGTCATCCTACAAGACTTTCCATCAAAACCGAGAGTGGAATAGCCAAGGCAAGAGTGAGATTCAAACCGCATCGCATCAAAAAATTGTTGGGAATAAAATACTTTTGGCGTGAGCGTCCGAGATCCTTCCTTCCCTGTGACTCATACTTGGAAGATACAACACATACAGACAGACAGACACTGGGTTTTAATGACCAGTATGTGGACGACCTAAATATACTCTATACATTTTATTTAGTATATTCTTTACCTCATTATTTTTTTTGTATGTGAGTTTCTACGAGTGTCATTAGAAATAGCATTCCTAAAACGTGAAATTAAAGTGAGAAAATATCATGGGAATGTAACAACAAACTTTATACTATTTCCAGCAAGATAACGAAGGTAAAATAAGTTCAAACCTCACGACTGAAAGACAAACATGAGTGTATAATACATTATTTCTAACCAACAGTGTTACAATAATATTAATTCACCGTCAGTTAATTTCAAACATAATTTTTTCGGTTAATCTGTTTATATATAATTACTTTTGATACCCAATTATCATTACTTATCGTCTGCTTCCTTCAATAAGAGTAAAGTTTAAATGGAATTACCATGTGGAAGGGACAAAGGGACCTTACTAGACAAACTGTATCGAACAATAATTTCCAACAAACCGAGATAATAATGCTCCATAGAATCACAAACGGTAAACTTAATAATTATTTGCACACCAGAACATTGGACAATAATCATAACTAGTAATTAATATTAAGGACACTGGCTGCACCCAACCTGCTATCTAATTAGAAGGTTAACTTGTTGCTACATAATGGAAATAACCAATTTCCCGACCAAGTAGAATCACCTCCGCCCTCTATCTCACCGCTACCCGCCCCTGCTGCCTGCCTGCCTACCTGCCTGCCTGCCTGCCTGCCTACCTACCTTACCTGCCTGCCTACCTGCCTTGCCTGCCTACCTGCCTGCCTGCCTGCCTGCCTTGCCTACCTACCTACCTGCCTGCCTGCCTGCCTACCTACCTACCTTACCTGCCTGCCTACCTGCCTTGCCTGCCTACCTGCCTGCCTGCCTACCTGCCTTGCCTTCCTACCTGCCTGCCTGCCTGCCTGCCTACCTACCTGCTTTGCCTGCCTGTCTGCCTGCCTACCTACCTGCCTTGCCTTTCTGCCTGCCTACCTGCCTGCCTGCCTACCTGCCTTGCCTTCCTACCTGCCTGCCTGCCTGCTTGCCTACCTACCTGCTTTGCCTGCCTGTCTGCCTGCCTACCTACCTGCCTTGCCTTTCTGCCTGCCTACCTGCCTGCCTGCCTGCCTTGCCTGCCTGCCTGCCTGCCTAACTACCTACCTGCCTTGCCTTTCTGCCTGCCTGCCTGCCTGCCTGCCTGCCTGCCTGCCTGCCTGCCTACCTGCCTGCCTTCCACACCCGGCCAGACTTGACCTCCACCCAACACCCATTTCCGGGTTTACTGCTCTCTTGTTCAGCCTCACTGCCTCTCTACACATCCTTCCTCTCTCTCACGCCGTCCCTCCCTAGTGAACACACACACACACACACACACACACACACACACACACACACACACACACACACACACACACACACACATGCACTGGCTTTACGTCATTAAGCCTTTTTCGCAATGTACTAAATCTCTCTCTCTCTCTCTCTCTCTCTCTCTCTCTCTCTCTCTCTCTCTCTCTCTCTCTCTCTCTCTCTCTCTCTCTCTCTCTCTCTCTCTCTCTCTCTCTCTCTCAACATGGCGTGATTACCATTATGCTGCTCAACACTTGCCTGAAAGAGTTCTCTCCCAGACGTGGATAATCATAATTAATGACCTAACTTCTACTCAACCCTTCCCTTCCCTTCCCTTCCCTTCCCTTCCCTTCCCTTCCCTTCCCTTCCCTTCCCCTCCACTTTTCTTTTTCCCTCCACGCACCGCCCGCCTTGGACTAGCCAGCCTACGCCTTGCTGTGTTCCCCCAAAAGTAATCAACCCGTGTGAGACAGAGCTAATAGCCTGTGTCCCCCATGTCCCCTCCCCTCCCCTTCCCCTCCATCCCCACACCTCCCACATCCCCCTTCCTCCCCTCCCCATCAGTCTCCAAGGGCCACGAGGTCCCCCTTTTCCTCTCACTAGTGTCACTCTCCATTTTCTTTCTCATCAAACTTATTTTCTTCAGTTGTTACGTAATTTTCGTATTTTATGTTAGGTTAAAAAATGCTTTTCACTTCATAGTACAATCTCATTTTTTTTCTCGGTCGTGTTTCTGTACTATTTGTCATGTCTATTTTTTTTTCTTCTCTTTTGTTTCTCTCGACTAATTGGTGCTTACATAACTTGGCAAATTGGTATTAGTTAGTTAGTTAGGTTAGTTAGGCTGGGCCGAAGCTGCTATTCCTTCCCTTAGACGACCGACCTTCCCGCCTTTACAACACAACGTAATATATTAACACAACACAACACAAGGACAACGCAACCAGGCCGGCACAACACCACAACACCACAACACCACCAAACATTGACCACCACCACCACCACCACCACCACCACTACAAATCACCGAAGCCTGTCTTAAAGGAATACAAAATCACTGAATTTCTAGGGACTTCAAGGCAGCAGGTGCAAGCTTTAGATGATAACCTTACCACGTCCCTATGTCTCGTCCCTACCTCGTTCCTGCCTCGCCCCTGCCTCGCCTCTGCCACAACCCTGCCTCAGACCTCCACCACTTGTCCTTCCACCCCTCTCTCACCCTCCTAAGTGGACGGAAATATCGTTTATATGACTCTTATCCTCCGCACTTTACTGACGGCAGACGACGAAAACAAGATGCGGTAAATTTTCGTGCAGTTGACCCTCTCACGGTGGTTGTGGTGGTGGTGGTGGTGGTGGTGGTGGTGGTGATGGTGGTGGTGGTGGTGGTGGTGGTGGTGGTGCATGAAGGGAAAAGTGACAATAAATGATTATGTTTACACCTTTTTAAACTAAGTGAAGATAATTACTTTTAACGTCCAATGAATTATAAAATGGTCGACCAGCTTTTCTTTTTTTCTCTCTCGCTTTTTCTTTCTCTTTTTCTCTATCATTAATATCACGGACGCGGAAAAAACAACCCAAGATAAAAAAAAAAAAAAAAAAGATATAAAAAGAGAGAGAAAGAGCACGTAACAGCGAAGGAAAGTGAAGGAAAAAAATATACACTAAACTTTATCTATTCCTCTATTCATTATTCTATTTTTCTATCCCATCCAGACGCAGACAGACAAAAACACACCAATTATAATAAATACCTTCACCAACAGAACACAAACATCAACATCACACACCAAGAAGAATAAGCAGAAGAAAAACACAACACAACAACACCACCGCCTCTCCACAACCATTACCCCAACACTCACCACCCAGCACACGCCTCTAGTAAGCCTTCATCGCTCCCTCGCCGCCCACCTAAACCCTATAGACGTAAGACATTCCACGCGTCTTCTTCCTCCCCTTGGGGCACGCTGGAGCCATGAAGGGGAAGGGAATGGGGAGGAGAGAGGAGGAAGAGGAAGAGGAGGAAGAGGAAGAAGAGGATGTGAGCTTAGACACAAGGGTGATTACCAACGAGAAGGTGGACTCTTGGTAGAAGTAACTCTTGTCTCCCTTCACCCTGGAATGGGACTACTTGTGTCATACGGCCCGCCAGGGAGGCTTGGAGGGACGGCAGGGTGAGGGAGAGGGGGAGGGAGCAGGAGAGAGGCGGAAAGAGGAGGAAAGAAAGAGGAAGGGAGGAAATGAGTTAACTGGTGACGTAATATCATGACATTAACAAAAGAGTAAGTGAGTGGATGGAGAGATAGAAAGAGAGAGAGAGAGAAAAAAAAATAAGTGAGAGATGCATACATACAGACACAAACAATAAATAAAGAAATTATTAACGCATGAAACTATTAAAACATAACACAAGTCACGAAGATGAAACTGAAACTGAAACTGGAACTGAAAAATTAAACTGAAACACAACAGTTCACATACACAAGCAAAGGCCAGCAGTGTCCTTCCATTACGTAGGAAAGATGCAGAATAACGCGTGAAAGGAAGGAGTAACGAGGTAGAGGGAAAAAAAGGAGGAGATGAAGGGAAAATAGAAGGCTAAAACGAGGAGAAAGGTGAAAGAGTCGAAGGTAAAATAGATAAATCCAGGGAAAGAAGAAGGAAAGGAGAGAGGAAAGCAGGAGGAAAAAAGGACAGGAGGGAGGACTAAGAGAGGACAAGAAAAGGCAAAAGTAATATTGTGAAAGGTGAAACGAAAAAGAAAATGAGAAGAAAGACGAAGAAAACGAATTTTTTAATATTTTATTTTTATGGTAATACTTAAATGAAATTAGAATTAACATACCCCAAAAAAAATTTATGTTTATAAGAATATTAAAGACATGAGACTTGTGCAGGAGTATAAATAAATATAAATAACTATAAGAATATGTATAATTCCACGTAAAAGAA
>JAXIVD010004137.1:5000-15000 GCA_036785275.1 Cancer borealis | reverse complement strand
ACTCCCTCCTCATTCTTTATTTTCTTCCTCTTTCTCTCTCTATCTCTCTCTCTCTCTCCCTCTTTCTCTCTCTTTTCTTTCTTATCTGTAAATGCAAATAATAACAGTCTGTGCAAACACTAGAGTAAAAAAAAAAAAAGGATAAAAAAAACACCTGACACCTGAATAACTATCAAATTAATTATGTCCTTTGTTTAAAACTCCTCCGCTAAAAATTATGATATTTTCTCAATGCTTTTATCTTTTACACCAGATTCTTTGTAAGTTTTAAACATTACTTTAATTCTTGACTTCAACGACTCTTGATATCGCTCCCTCTTTCCCTTCCCTTCCTTCCCTTCCCTTCCTCCTTCCTTCCCCCCTTCCCTCTGTACCTCCTTCCCTACCTCCCTCTGTCCCTCCCTCCATCCCTCACGCCCTCTTCTTGCACTGAGGGCGTGAGAGACGGGCGTGAGGGATAGCCGGGGAACAAGGAATGGGAGAGAATGTTAGACAGGGAAGGAAGGCGACAGAAGGTTTGCAGGTGAGCTGAAAGACTACTATTGAGAGAGAGAGAGAGAGAGAGAGAGAGAGAGAGAGAGAGAGAGAGAGAGAGAGAGAGAGAGAGAGAGAGAAAGAGAGAGAGAGAGAGAGTAATCGAATGGGACGGGTTGCCAGGCGAAAGGGATTGGGCGAGGAGAGAAGTGAGGGAGAGAAAGAGAATGAAACAGGAAGAGAAGAGAGAGAAAAAAGAAAAGAAAAAAAAGATAATAAAAAGAACAGATCAACACAAATAAACTGAACAAGATAGAATAGATAAAAGCAAGATATACAAAAACAATTAATAATAATAATAGAAAAAAAGATAAATACATATAGCAAAGCAGACACGAGTTTTACAAAAGCAGAATAATAAAAAAAATTAAAAAATATATTGAAAAATCACCTTGTGCCTTCTTTTTATTACGACTACTTATCATCCTCTTGTCTCTTCTCCCCTCTTCATTTACTCTTTCTCCATTCTTTCTCCTCCTGGGTGCAGAAGTGCCCTTGTCTCCCCTTAATGATATATTCAACTTTGTTTCCATTACGTCATGATTTGGGGACGATATGGTGAGTGACTTGAAAAGAGACGAGAAGAGAACCAAAGAAAGAAGGAGGAGGAGGAGGACGAGGACGAGGAGGAGGAGGAGGAGGAGGAAAATTTCGTGATAAAGATATATCAGAAAATATTATGAGACGTAGGGAATATAAATAAAAGGAGAAGCAAAGAAGGGAAAGTAAGGAAGGAAATATGGAGGAGAAAATATATACGAAAAAATGAAGAGATGGTATAAAAGAAGGAATGAGAGAGAAAGAGAGAAAAAAAAAGAGAAAGGGAAGAGAGAGAGAGGGAAAAAAAATTGATTCGTAAAACTGGAAGACAGAAACAAAGTGAATTTAATTTTCTCTGAGTTAATTCTTGTATTATCATTATTTTTTGCAACACATTTCTTTTTTCTATATTCTCTCTTTTTTTATCACTCACTCTTTCTCTCACTTTTTCTCTCTCACTCTATTCTTCACTCTCACACTTCGCCTTCCACTAAAACCCTTTCATTTCTTTAACCAACAACAACAACACATTTATCTTATAGAATCACCAACGTTTATTTATTTATTTATTTACAGCGTCTCTCCATCCCTACCTCTGTGTCTTCCTTTATCGGATTACCTAATTATCCATCCATCCATCCGTCCATCCATCCATCATTCAACTTATGTGCATCAGAAGCTTCGAACGCAGACCTCAGATTCAAAAGGAAAAGAGGAAATTAAGTTCAGTAATCCCCTCTTCACTCCAGCAACCAACCTCCTCTTCTTCTTCCTCCTCCTCCTCCTAGCTTCTTCCACTCCTCTCACTCCTCATTTTGCTCCATCTTTCTACTCCTCGCCTCTGTTTCCCTGTCATCAATCTCGCCTTCCTACTCCTCCTTCTCCTCCTTCCTCTTCTATCTCTCTAACACTACTGACGGCGCGGTAGCAGTGGCCTGAGTAATCTGGTGTGATTGTGGGATCAAAGCTAGTGACAGTTTACCGCCCTAAGGTACATCATCTCAACCACACTCTCTCATACCGTGTTTTAAAGATGATGATGATGATGGTGATGAATACATAGTTGATATGTTAGTGTTTATGTAAGAGTTATGTTTTTTTTTCTCTCTTACTTCGTTAAAGGTGAAGCAGGACAGATAAATAAATAACTGTTTGTGCGTTTGTGTGTGTGTGTGTGTGTGTGTGTGTGTGTGTGTGTGTGTGTGTGTGTGTGTGTGTGTGTGTGTGTGTGTGTGTGTCAGCTGCGTTTCCTACCGCAATTTTATGTCCGTCCACCTCCTCCTCCTCCTCCTCCACCTCCTCCTCCTCCACTTTTTTTTTCCTTCTCTTCCCCTTCCTCCTCTGTCATGTCTTTTGTCCTTGTTCTTGTCTTCTGCTTTCTGTCCCTTGTTTCTCCTCATCCTCTTCTTCCTCTTCCTTCTCTTCTTCTACCTTCTCCTCCTCCTCCTCCTCCTCCGCTATTGTTCCCGGTGTTGGCTCCCGAGTGTTCGTCGTTGCTGGAGATGAGACTTAAAGCTTCCTACCAACTTATTTCAAGCCATTTTCGCCGCCTTGTTCTCGCCCCAGCCGGAATGGCGCCACATGTCTTGACTTTGGGTATTTCTCGAAGGCATTTGGGGAGGTATTTTCAATGTGTGTATTTGTGTTTTTGCGATTCCGTTTTTCTTTTTTTTTTACTCTAACCTCATTTTTTATTTTCTGGAGTGATGGTGACATTTATAATATTTACTGTGAATTAATCTATTATTTTCTATGTGTGATGTAATGGTAATGCATCATCTTTCTTTTTCTTTTATTTATATATTCGGTTGGTTTATATAATTATTTTCCTCCCCATCTTATTTTCATTTTTCTATTTAAATTATAAGGTTTCATTGTCTTTCATTCCCTTCCCATGTTTTCTCGCTACATTTGTCCTCTTGTCCTTCTCGTCTCTCTCAGTTTCGTCATTTTCCTCCTTCTCCTCCTCCTCCTTCATGTTCTTCTTGTTTTTCCTTTTCCTCTATTCGTTTACATTCTCAGTCTCCCCTTAATCCTTTCTCTTCTCATTCTCTTCCTCCTCCCTTACGTTTTCAGCTTATCCTTTCCTTTCCTTCCCTTCCCTTCCCTTCTCTTCTACCTTGTTCTGTGTATGGTGAATTGCGTGAATTGTGAGATTATACCATGATTTCTAGTACACAAACACAGGCTTTCTCTCTCTCTCTCTCTCTCTTTTTATTTGTGCCCTTTCACCGTTGTCTTGCACTTCTCCCTCCCTTCCGTCCCTACCTTCCTTCCCTCCCTATCTCCCTTCCCTCCATCACCCTTCCTTCCCCTTCCCCTCCCCTCCTCCCACCTGCACGCCGTCCCGCTGGTCCACAATAGCCCTTTAGAACCTCTCGCAACATATCTATTCCTCTCGGAAATTTTGGGAACACGTGAACGGCCGGAGGGTAAACACCGAAATTCTACCTCAATTAAAGTGAAGAACTGGCCATGTTTCACTAGTGTGGATATATCGTTACTCTCTCTCTCTTTCTCTTTCTCTTTTTTTTTTTCTCTCTCTCTCTCGTCGGTAAAGTCCAAAATATGGTTCCCTTTGGATATATATACACTCCTACAAAACTGGGCTTCACAATGTATATAGACTCACAGACTCAATTAAGAACGAGCCTCAACGCACCACCAAAAACCAACATGGAAGTCATAGAAAATGGAAATTCACAAAACTTCAAATCACTGTCAAAAAAATATGGATTTCCAAACCAATATTGTGTCCACAGAGAACGGATTTTCGCGGTGAGACTTTTTTCCATTTTTTTTTTTTTTTTATCGTTTACATTTCACAAACAAACTCTTGCGCTTGTATCGTGATTGTTGAAAACCGACACAGACAGCAAACCACAGACCGTGATGATATATACTATAACAGACAATTCTTCGTTGAGAGAACGTAAACATTCAAGGCGTCACTATTAAAAATCTAAACCTACGCCAAATAACGAGAAAAAGGCAGTCTACCTTAGCCTCCATTAAGCCTTTCGACGCCAACGGGTTCTGATGTAGAAAAAAAAAATTACATAAAACAAAACTCAGGAAAAGCCCTCAAGACACACTTTAAAACATGTAATTCTAAGCACAATATAACCACACCAGCACACAGTAACAGAACATAACACCACAACCACATGTTCTGCCTTCATAGTTGCTTGAATGCACTACAACAGAACAATAACCAGGGATAATTAGCTATAACCTTTACCTAACACTACCATAACAACAGAAAAGGAATAACAATGTAAAATATTTATGTAAGTGAAGAAGCGTAATTCAGCATAACATTTCCTATTAACACTTCTTAGAAACAGTCTTGTAATTAGTTAACATAAGGTATAAACTCACAACACATACAACTTAACTATATAACTCACAGTAACGTTATAACTACACAGCATCAATTCATGTCAAGATTCTAACTAGATCACCTACAACACTGCCTTTGAGTATAGTGTTTATTAACCTTTAAACAAGCTGAAGGTAGCTTAACCCTACTATTTCTCCCTCCTCATTATACTCAATAACCTCCTTGACACACCCCTTCATATCTCCCTTCACCAGAGGAGCCTTTCACTTTGGTATCTTTTTGTCTCTATCAAGTAGATATTATAGTAATAGTATATACCCACACAGACAGTCTCGTTAGATCCAGTATAAGAATATTGCTGTCTGTTCTTCCTTTGTACTCCTTTGAATCATAGTACTACGCGTTATCTTATATATTTACCAACATCAAAGAAATTTAAGCAAAACTAGCCCTTGAGTTTTGAACATTTCTTAGTGACATCTTCAGGAGCTTACAGAGTTTATGTTCGAAGGTTTGAAGACAAGAAGAAAGACAGGCAGGCAGGCAGGCAGGGAAACTAATAGAGAAAGAAAGAGAAAGAGAAAGAGAAAGAGAGAGAGAGAGAGAGAGAGAGAGAGAGAGAGAGAGAGAGAGAGAGAGAGAGAGAGAGAGAGAGAGAGAGAGAGAGAGAGAGAGCGAGAGAGAAAGAGAGAGAGAGATAGCTGACAGGTAAGCCGCTAAATGTTCGTGAATCATACTGTTCCGGGTCATTACTTTGTTTGCTGTTGAGGTAATGAGTGTAATTTGCTTTGGAGAGGCAGGGGGGGGGCGGGCGATGGGGGGCGAAGGGAGCATCGGGGGGGGCAAGGGGGCAGAGGGGTGACTACTACCATCACTAGCATTGGGCCGCGGGAAAGGGCTATTGAAATGGTCCTCCCACCCTCTCTTTTTGGGGGGTCCTTTGCGTGTGTGTGTGTGTGTGTGTGTGTGTGTGTGTGTGTGTGTGCGTGTGTGTGTGTGTGTGTGCGTGTGTGTGTGTGTAAATACCTGATTGAGAAGCAATATATATATGAAATAGTATAAACTAAACCCACATATACACACCATAGATTAATGTTTCTTAATAACCATATCTAATTTTTGCGGCAAATTGACGCACCTAAAAAAAAAAAAAAATTAATAATAAAATATCAATCATAAAAATCGACGCATACATAAAATCAAAACAAATAAGAAAAAAGCAAAGAAGAAGCAAAACCAAGCAGTAAGAAATGACATGTAACTATGATGGTGATGATAGTGATGGTGATAGTGGTGGTGATGGTGGTGGTGGTGGTGATGGTGGTACAGTGGTGCAGCGGTGTAACTCTTGGTAACAGCAGCATTACCGCCACCAAACCCACCCAATTAGTAAGGAACAAAGGCTGTGGTTGTAAAAATAGTGTCTTATACCTGAAAACACGGCCACACAGATACGGTTATGGCGCCACTTTTATTGGGAATGTAATTTTTGGTCATCTTTGTTTTTCCTTCTTATCGGCCCTGCATGTCGCCTCCTCCTCTTCCTCCTCCTCCTCCTCCTCCTCCTCCTCCTCCTCCTCCTCCTCCTCCTCCTCCTCCTCCTCCTCCTCCTCGTCTTCCTACTCATTTTCCTTCTCTATCCTCCTTTTCCGCCTCCTCCTCCTCCTCCTCCTCCTCCTCATTCTCTTTCCCACACCTTGTTTTTGTCAATGCTATTACCTGTTCGTGTGTGTGTGTGTGTGTGTGTGTGTGTGTGTGTGTGTGTGTGTGTGTGTGTGTGTGTGTGTGTGTGTGTGTGTGTGTGTGTACGTTACAGTGATTGTCATTGCCCATCCTCACCTGCCAGGCAATAACACCTGCCTGCACACACACACACACACACACACACACACACACACACACACACACACACACACACACACTACAATACAATACCGGAATCCACAGAAACAATATCAATAATAACAATAATAATAATAAAGAAAACGAAGAAGAAAACACACGAACAAACACACGAACACATGAATACACACACGAACATACACACACGAACATACACACGTACAAAATATCAGTACTACTTTTCCCTCGCATACATATTCTTTTTTACGGAAGGAAATCGCAAGTCACGTGCACAGTAAATTTCCAGCATAAATTTCCAACGCAAACTGAGCGTAAAAGAACCTGGGAGGGAGAGAGAGGGAGAGGGAGAGAGAGGGGGAGAGCGAGAGGGAGGGAGAGGGAAGGGGTAGGAGGAGGAGGAGGAGGATACATGTGGTGAAAATTGTGAGTTTCCAGCGCCACAAATTTCTCCTAAACGACAGCTGTTGCGAGCACCCAGACCAGACTGCCTTCAGGGAGTGGCGACAAAATCCAGTGTTCAGCCTCGTTAGGGCCGAGGACGAGACTTGTGGCCACTGCTTGGACCTTCTGCCCCTCATTTCCTCCTTCCCTCTATCCTCCTCCTGGTGCTCCTCCTCCTCGTCCTTCCCTCTATCCTCCTCCTCCTCCTCCTCCTCTCTTAACTCTACCCCCTATTTTCGCTTTTCATGCCCCACCTCCTTTCCTCTTCCTCTCCTCTCCCTCCCTTCTTTCCTCTCTCCTTCCTCCTTTCCTCTCTCCTCCATACCTTCCTCCCTCTGTCCCATTCCTTCTCTTCTCCTCTCCCTCCCTCCTTCCCTCCCTTCCTACTTTCTTCTCTCCCTCCTTCCTTCCTTCCTTCCTTCCTTCCTCCCACGTGACCGTTCATTGGCTAATTTAGGTCAGTTTAACGCAAAATGAGTTTTTAGCTTTTTTATAACTGTCCTTAAGACGTGAAAAAAATGTGTGTGTGTGTGTGTGTGTGTGTGTGTGTGTGTGTGTGTGTGTGTGTGTGTGTGTGTGTGTGTGTGTGTGTGTGTGAGTGTGAGAGAGAGAGAGAGAGAGAGAGAGAGAGAGAGAGAGAGAGAGAGAGAGAGAGAGAGAGAGAGAGAGAGAGAGAGAGAGAGAGAGAGAGAGAGAGAGCGAGAGAGAAATAAGTATTTTGTTAGTGTGTGATAAAACACCTCAACTCCAAAAAAAATTGGTTAAAACTCTCAAACACAAACAACAAACAATTAATCTTTTTACAGCTCACTCTGCTGTCCATTTTCTTTCCTCTTATAATTTTTTTTTTTGAGGGGAGGGGGAAACTTTTTTAAAACAACTTTGGCTTTACGAAAAAAAAATAGAGAAAGAGAAAGGAGAGTGAGTCCAGTGGGAAGCATAAACCTCACAGTAATAAAAAAAAAAAAAGTAAAAAAAATCCCAGGTATCACCATAAACGTGAAATTTCTCTGCTTTGAAAACGACCAATGGACTTTATAGGCCATTGGGGGCATGGGACCAGATGTGCATTACTACACCTGTCCTGTCTACCTGGGATGATTACGACCTGCATCTACACCTTATGGGAGGGCTAACTCTACGCCAACTAACGGGCAAGGGGCAGGTCCATCTTAGCCTCCATAAAGCCAACAGGTATCAACGGTTTGTCATGTAGAGAAAAAAAATGCAAGTCAGACACAATTATCTTAACATTATTAGATTGGTCTCTATCTCTTGTCTCTCTGTCTCTCTGTCTCTCTGTCTCTCGTAACAGCATCTTCACTTTTCTTCATCTCTTCCTCTCACAGCATTAGGAAAGGGAAGGCAATTATCGTGTTACTTACTGAGGGAGAATGAACGCCTTGTATCATTCAACAAATTAGATGCTCTTTACTGCAGGAAAAATGGTAATTACGCCTTGGAGAGCCTTAAGAGAGCCTTGGAAGAGCTTGGGAGGGAGAGTCACCCCTTGTCTGATCTTCTCTCGCTCTTTTTTTTTCTCTCTCTCTCTTGAATACTGAATTGTGATCTTATTATAAAGGAGGAAATGAAAAATAGAGTAAAATGATAAAAGGAGAGAGAGATGGAAAGAGAGAGAGAGAGAGAGAGAGAGAGAGAGAGAGAGAGAGAGAGAGAGAGAGAGAGAGAGAGAGAGAGAGAGAGAGAGAGAGAGAGAGAGAGAGAAAGAGATAATAAGAGAGATAGAGTAACATAACCTATTCCTAAGAGTGTTCCATTATGGTGCAGCTATATCTCGCCCCATGTACTGAGGGACAGTCTGGTAATGCATCAGACAGGACGGCTTAAAATAGCACGGCAACGTTATAATGAAGACTCTCTCTCTCTTTCTCTCTCTTTCTCTCTCTCTCTCTTTTTTTCTCCCTCTCTCTTTCTCTTTTGTTGTATAGGATGAAAAGAGAGAGAGAGGTGATAGAGGTGGCAGGGGTTGTATTTGTAGTTATAGTTGTTAATGTTGTTGTTGTTGTGATGGTGGTGATAGTGGTAGTAATGGATGAAGAAAAGGGTGATGTTGGGTGGGTGTGGGTGGGCGTGGGTGGGCGTGGGTGGGGCGTGGGGTGGGCGTGGGTCTGCATACTTGTGGGGCCGCGGGTCTACGTGCCTCGACCGCCTCCTGAGACAAGAATGCCGAGGGAGGGACTTCAAAGGGACGGGAAGCGATCATGGAGTTCCAAGAGAGGAATTAGTTGGTAGGTCAAACTTCATCGTTCTCTCTCTCTCTCTCTCTCTCTCTCTCTCTCTCTCTCTCTCTCTCTCTCTCTCTCTCTCTCTCTCTCTCTCTCTCTCTCTCTCTCTCTCTCTCTCTCTCTCTCTCTCTCTCTCTCTCTCTCTCTCTCTCTCTCTCATTCTTCTTAGAGGACGCTCTTTTCACCCACTACTCTCACCTTCCCTAAGCAATACATCTTCTTCCTCCTCCTCCTCCTCCTCCTCCTCCTCCTCCTCCTCCTCTTCCTCCTCCTCCTCCTCTTCCTCCTCCTCCTTCCTCCTCCTCCTCCTCCTCCTCTTCCTCCTCCTGTGGCAACATCTGCTGGACGCTACAGTCACTGAAGTTCGTGGGCAAAATTAAGGTGTTCATTACTTCATTCTCTTTGTGTGTGTGTGTGTGTGTGTGTGTGTGTGTGTGTGTGTGTGTGTGTGTGTGTGTGTGTGTGTGTGTGTGTGTGTGTGTGTGTGTGTTGTAAGATTAAATGACACTAACAACAACGCTTTGATCTCATGTGTTTTAAAAAGGATGCAAGGGAAGGCAGGAATAATAATAATAATAATAGTAATAATAATAATAATAATAATAATAATAATAATAATAATAATAATAATAATAATAATAATAATAATAATAAAACCACCACATTTTCGTGATACATATAGATATTTTTCCTTCCATTCTTTACTCTTTCTTTCAAACTATCTTTCTATAATTCCTGGTGTCTTGATTTTCACTTATTCACAAAAAAAATATCAACTTTTTTAACATTTTTTCCCCACAAATCTTTCTTTTTTATTCTCTCTCTTCATTTCCTCTGCACCCCTTGCATGCATGAGTCGCTTCTCCCCTTCATACTAGTACCACCACCACCACCACCACCACCACCACCACCACTACCATCACCACCACCACCACCATCACCACCACCGCCGCCACCACCACCTCCTCCTCTTCCTCTCCCTAAACATACAACAGTTTCACCTAAATCACCCCTTAAACCTTCCCCCTCAACC
>JAXIVD010004136.1:35000-38585 GCA_036785275.1 Cancer borealis | reverse complement strand
ATAGAGACTTTCAAAGTTATGAAGAATGGGGTCCAAAGACAAAGTAAGTAACAGGTAGTTATTTTTCACTCACCTTGTTGAGACACTTTGTAGGCTGTTAAACGCTGCCGCAAAATTGCAGCATCACTATGCTTGAATGGGCATCCATGAGAATCACCTGGTCCAACATTGTTCATGATGATCTTTATACAACCATACGGCGAAAAATCAGTCTTCTTTCCCTCTTTCCCGTAATTGTATCGAATATTATAAGAATACCGCTTCTCAAACTGTGAAGAAAATCAAATATCAATTAGGGGCATGCAATCAAACATGCTAGTCCCTAGACTATCAAAGACTTATCCTCTAAATAAACTAAATCGATATCTGACATAAACTTCATCAGTCATCTCCACCTGACTCTGCCATCCACTTCCTTCCATACCCCGCTGCAGCCATGCTTCCTTCCCTCTTGGGGGATGATGTTATTCCCATGGGGTTGATAAAAATAAGGTCAACCCCATTCTCTTTCTCTCTTTCCCAAAATAATAAAATTAAAATTAATTGTTATCATCACCATCGGGCTAATATTCCCCTTACCTAGCCAATAATATAGTTTGGGAGACACTTTACCAGCTGCAGGTTACATATTGATTGAAAATGGTATGTAGGGTATTTGAAATTTTCAGCTATATGCGAAGGGTTACTCGAACAAATGGTTACAAATTTAGTCATCCATTTGTCAGCATTTACAGGTTTAACATTCATGAGTTTGATTATTCATAGGGAGGCTCTACCATAATAATTTATGGTACTCGCAGGTTTTCTTGCGCCATCATGGAATCAGTTGATGCGCTTCCCGCCTGTACTATGCTAGTTTTAAATATTTTCACAACTCTTGATAATTCTACTGATACACAAATGGTTTTCTTTAGTTATATAAGGAAATAGTGTTATCAAGGAGGCAGCACATTTTTAACATTCGCATGTATCTCTGTTACTTAACCCCATGAATGTTAAGGAACGACTGTATTCTTAAGCCTGTTACTTAGAACTAATTCAAAGAGGGTGGCCATGGCAGTAAGGTCTTCACAAGCTCTCATTCATAAGTATTGATCACGGCCATAGCCTGGTTGGTGTGTCTCAAAAGTAAAGATGTGAATGAAGTTGCTGTACATCTAAACAAAGCCTTCGTTAAGTGAAACAAAAACCCTCTTACTGTGTCAACATCCATGTTTTGTAGAAAATGAGATCTCCAGAAGGAAAGAGCATCCTCCAGCTTCAGACCTGCAGCCTTGAGGAACAGTCCATACACAAGGCGGCCATGGAACTTCAGGTGGTGGGTGGTTCGCAGGGTATCATGGAGCTGACGCATGCATGGGGGAAAGGACTTTGTAGACAGGCTATCAATCATGTCTGGAGTGATACGACACATGTCCCCTGGCTTCCTGGAGGAGTAGTCTTTACCAGTGTATCGCTTGTCAAAGTCATGCAGGAGATTCACCAGCCGCTCATCACTATCCAATTCTGGTAGAGCTCTGTAAGTGGTCTGAGAGAGGAAATACTGAATAAGTATAATGAATGCTTTTTAGTTTTTGTAAATTGATATGATACATAAATATAAAGTAGGTAATGGTAGAAGAATGATATAATAAGTTTCATAAGATAATATAAACTCATATGTGCATTGCTTCAAAATACCAGTCAGTCGTGAAATGGGCAATATAACTTCTTGCATATTCTATAGATATGTTCACATCATCTTAAGACAGTTCTTTTTCATGCTGCTACTCCACAATTTGCACAAAAAACACTCACTGCCATAGCATGAGAAAGATTGCTCCTGAAGGAAGAGGTGACGAGAGTGGCCAAGTCAGTTTCAGGGACATATGCAAAACCATGTTTCAGGAACACTTTCCTGTTCATTATTAGTTCTAGCGCATCCGTGAAAGGAACCTGAAACAAAACAAAGAAATATTTTGTAATAAAACTTCATGTAAACATTTAGCACTACTGGTATATGCAGAAGAGGGGGGAGAAGGGGAAGGAAGCAAAGGGGCTTAGGACCTTAAAGATACACAGGAAAGGTACTTAAGGTAACCACTTTCCACGTACATTGCACAATGAGCAATAAAATAGAAGGCTCAACCAGATTAGAGAGAAGCTGCAAAAAGAACAACTCCAGCTAGTAAACAGCCTATTTTTTTCTTTTCTTTTTTTCTATATATTTAACCATTGTCAGAACAATAGGGGCTCCAGCCATTCCGACTTATGGAATATTATGACTTATCCAAAATCAACTAGTGAAAAGAGCTCAGATAGGTCCCGAGCAATGTACAACTGTTTTGAGGCATGTGTCAGGCAATCAACTACTGGAAAGAGCTCAGATAGATCCTGAGCACCTTCGTGCCTGCATTACTACCCACGTGTTTCCTGCTATACTTTGTATTGAAAGTGTCAAAAAGGCCTGCAGGCACCCCTATGGGCAGTAGTGAAAAGAAAAAGAGGAAACATTTATGTCTAACAATGCCACCCAAGCTGTCCCAATAAATCATTCAGAAATTCAGAAAATCCTGAAAACCGAGCCACTCTCGGTCCCAAGCAGTTCGGATAAATGGTTATGTACTTGTATGACTAGAATTTTATTGTCAAGCTCTACAACTTGCTTTTCATCATTAAATTTCCTTTTTGGAGAATTTCAGTATATGTAGATATTCAGTATAAAAAGAAAAGTATTTTGGTTAAACGATGTGATGATTCTCTATATGCTACCTAAAACTTCAATTAAAACTCACTTTATAATAGTTCATTCCTTCCATAGTGTCACCAGTGACATTCATGCTGCTGGCCACTAAGTTCTCTCGTTCATTCTGCTTCTCCTCAGGTGTTATCTGACAGGTAATATAAGATAATCAGTGTCACATTGTGCAGGCTCTAAAAACATGATGGATTGCTAAAACTTGTACATAAACTATAAAGTGGAAGAAAAAAAATTACCTAAAAGATTATTACTATTCTTGAAATTACTCTATGGCAAATGTAGAGAATATTAACTAATGATGTGACTCCAATTTATGAATTATCCATATATATTTCATTAAAATTTGTCATTACTAAACTATAATTTCATTCATCAGCATTTGAAGTAATCAACCAATGTGTGTTACTTTTGTCATACTATTGAAATGAAAGTCTTTTCTTTTCAAACATTCTACCATAAGCCTTTCAGCTTTGTTTGTTATTGGTACCATAAGGTTACTGCTAAACTTAAATTTCGTAAAACTAAATATTGAATCAATGAGGAAATAAATTTTAACGGATTCCAGAACTCACCAAAATCATCACTTCTCCCGACTCTGAAACAATGATTTAAAAAAAAAAAAAAAATACATAGAATCTTATAGATGTTGGAAAATAAAAATAAAGAAAATAAAGAAATAAATTAATATAAATATATATACTCGTATACACATATATATGTATATGTATATATATATATATATATATATATATATATATATATATATATATATATATATATATATATATATATAAAACTCATCTCTGGCGAGTATCATACCATATATATTGAATAAGACTTGTCAA
>JAXIVD010004136.1:17500-30000 GCA_036785275.1 Cancer borealis | reverse complement strand
AGGGGTGGAGACTCAATACTTCAAGAGAGAGTTGGACAAGTTCCTGGCAAGCGTACTGGACCAGCCAGGGGTACCAGGATATTCAACCTCAAGACCAGCCACTTCAAACTTCATCCCAGACCAACTCAAGTATCTCTAACAAAGTGAAGGGTGGCGGCGACGCCGTGGCCTTGCCTCAAACATCAGCGACAACGTGGGACTGATGCTACACTGAGGCAGAAACTCTTCAAGAGTATTCAAGATGTACAGCTTGTATCCTTCAACAGTACTTATAACTACCTAAACACACGTAGATTGCACACAACGTGTATCCTTCAACAGTACTTATAACTACCTAAACACACGTAGATTGCACACAACTTGTATCCTTCAATAGTACGTATAAATACCTAAACAGTAAACACACGTAGATTGCACACAACTTGACTCCTTCAGCTGTACTTATTTACGCGCCAAAAGTTATGTTTACAAGTTCGTCAACGTCAATGTTTGTCTGCATCCACATGTTTACTGAATAGTATTATAAATATTTAATATATAATCGTGACATCCTCCTGTTTCTATCACTAAAACAAAACTCACACTTATTTTTTATCTAATGTACGTAAAACATATACTTGGAAGTAGATGTATTTTTACGGTATTATTATATTATTATTGTATCTAAGATAAGTATGATTGAAAAGAAAGAACTGTAGTGACTTTGGTGAAAATCTTGTATTGTGTTGCACCTTCTTCCTTTCTATGTATTAGTGGAAAAATAATTTAATTGTAACACCGAGGGAAGACTGAAGAAGAAGAAGGAGCGTCTCACAACCTAAGTCCAAGGCCATGGCGACCTCCAGAACCGAGGATGTTTTGGGACAGAAATGGGACCGATGTGTGGCAGATACGTTGATCAAAATTGGTGAGAGCATGCATTGGTCACCTCATTAGAAAGCAAACTAATGATGGTATACAGCAATTTATTCAAAGCAGAAACATTTGCATTTTTTTCTGTACTAAAATGACTCGGTTTTCCGGTGACCCGAAAATAAATGTGTCATAATGTAGAGAACTTTTTTTGGATGGTTGAAGGAAATATACTAAGGATAACTTATGATACTGGTGATACTTCTAGTATGTGCTCTAACCAATACAGTCCCGTTTGTTGAAATCCTTCAAAGCTATTTTGGCCTATCCCCTGTGCATATTGCACAGGGGATAGGCAAAGCATCACTTAGTTGGTATGAAATGTAAAACAAAAATGACCCTGATACAACTCTGGGTATTATTTTACATCTTCATCAGAATGCATTAGAGATTTGTGGGTTATATTTTTGCATTGTATTGTATTGTACTCTTTCAAGTATCATGTCACATTTTGTAATCATATTTTTGGTTGCTTTTTCCCACTTAAAGAATATGGCATTTGTTGACGTTGAGGTATTTCCTGCCTGTTAAACCATGCTTAGATTTTGCATAAGTCTTTTTGGAGGCTTTGTCTAATGTGGTCTGAAATTACGTACTTTATGATTTATGTAAAACAACTTTTTTCCAAACTAACGCAACAAATACAAGAGGATTAATTTCATTTCAGTAGAGATTCTGTCTAAAGTCGAGTTAACCAGTCTTGAAGAGTCAAGATTAGCCTTATTTTTGTAAGTAATAGTTTTCTTGATCTTTAAATGTCTCTATATGTTGCTCAAATTTTTTCTTAAAAGTTTTGACAGAGGTAGCACTTACAACATGTTCTGGTAAGGTGTTCCATTCATGCATTCCATGCACCTGTACAAACCACGCTGTAATATGACACAGACGAAAAACTCTTTCAGACACAGGGTTATAAATGAATGGAACACCTTACCAGAACATGTTGTAAGTGCTACCTCTGTCAAAACTTTTAAGAAAAAATTTGAGCAACATATAGAGACATTTAAAGATCAAGAAAACTATTACTTACAAAAATAAGGCTAATCTTGACTCTTCAAGACTGGTTAACTCGACTTTAGACAGAATCTCTACTGAAATTAATAATGATTGCATTCATGCACTCGGTACTGGAGGGAAAGTTGAGGATTGCTTGAGTTGCATGGTTCATTTATATATTAATACTCTTAAGAGTGTATATGATAATATGTGTCCACTTGTGACAAAGACCATTGTCGAGAAAGATAACGCTCCTTGGTTTAATGGAGAAATCTCAAACGCCATTAAGGTCAGGCGACATAAAGAGAGAGTATGGCGTCGGGTCCGCACGGAACATTCACGCAGGGAGTATGTTTATGCGAAAAATTTGGTGAATAAACTAATAAGGAAGCGTAAATGTATGTATTGCAAGCAAAAGATTTCTGAGGCAGGAACTGATGCTAGAAGATTGTACTCTGTTCTAGACAACCTAACTGGTAAGAGGAATGCCAAGAACCTTCCTGATGGACTCTCGGACACAAACATGGTTAATAATTTTATGAGGCATTTTGATAGGAAGATTATTAATGTTGTAAGTAGCTTTGAAGAGGGGGAACAAAGTAACAATGTTATGTATATGCCTGACTTATCCTATGTTGGTCTGGAGTCCTTTAGTGAGGTCAGCATGGATACGCTACAAACTTTGTTAAGAAATATTAAGAAATCATATTGTATTCTAGATCCATTTCCAATGTCAGATATTGTCAACAGGGAGGATTTCTTGAAACTTGCCATTGTTCTCATGAGAATTGTAAATTTAAGCATAAGTGGATGTATTTTTCCGCAAAGTGAAAAACTTGCTATTGTTAAACCGACTTTAAAGAGTAGACTTGATCACCAATGCCTTTCATCGTACCGACCTGTTTCTAATTTATCTTTCTTGTCAAAAGTTATTGAAAGTGTTATTCATGTTCAACTACTTGAATACCTATCTACTACTAATATTTTGCCTGACAATCAGAGTGCTTATAGGAAATTACACTCAACTGAAACAGCCCTATGTAGCGTCACTAATGATCTGTTATGTAAGATGAATGAAGGAAAATGTGGTATTTTGATTTTATTAGATTTAAGTGCTGCCTTTGATACTGTGGTGCATGATCTACTGCTGGAGGATCTGCGGATCATTGGCATTAGAGACCGTGCACTACAGTACTTGAGGAGCTATCTTGTAAATAGAAGTTTCTATGTCCAAGTTAGGGGTTCTGTCTCTGAGCATTGTCAGCTCAACAGAGGTGTTCCCCAGGGAAGTGTGTTGGGGCCAGTATTGTTTAGTATCTACACTACCGAATTGTCTTTCATTTTAAAGGAATCTAACGTAACTTTTGCTCTTTATGCTGACGACACTCAGTTTTATCTAACAGTAAACAATATACTTGACACAGAAAACGCTCTGACGAGTGTCATGACTCTTATTAAAGATTGGATGATTAAAAAGCAATTGAAATTAAATGAGGATAAGACTGAATGTTTGTTTGTTGGTAAAAAGAGTGGCCTTAGGAGATTTGATGGTGTACAAAGTTTGAATGTAAATGGTACAAATATTTATTTATCTGATAAGGTTAAAAATTTAGGTGTTATAGTTGATAAGTATTTAAGTTTAAATAATCAGATAAACGAGGTTGTGAGAGTGGCAAGATATAATCTGAGGAACATTGCCTTCATAAGGAGGTATCTAGATGAATATTCTCTTAAGACTCTAATTCAGAATCATGTCATAACAAAGTTAGACTATTGCAATTCCTTATATTATAACTTGCCAAATTATCAACTAAAGAAGTTGCAATTAACAATGAATAGGGCAGCTCGGATGATAAAGCGTGTGTCACCTCGTGACAGAATAACACCTGTTCTCATTGATTTACACTGGTTACCAATAAAAGCCCGCATCATTTATAAAATTTGTACACTGACATATCAAATCATGACAACGGGAAAACCTGTATATCTTAGAAAATTGTTACGTCCTTTTGAGGTTTATACAAATGTAATGATTAGGCATGCTATTGCTGAGTACCGGCTACATGAACCCAGGTGTAACTCAGATGTTGGTTTCAGAGCTTTTCAAGTGTGTGCTCCTAGACTGTACAATAGGAGGCTTCCAGTGCAGATTAAGGCCAGTAACAACATTGATGTTTTCAAGAAGAAGCTTAAAACATTTCTTTTCAGAGAGGCTTATGATCTATCAGACATGACCATAACAGAAAGTTATGCTGTGTGATTACTTACAGTGCAATTCCTGTGTATTTGTTTATTCTTGCTTGTATATTGTATATACCTTTTAAACTTTTTTATTTTGTGTGTGTGTGTGTGTGTGTGTGTGATATTAATTTATGTAGTATTCTGGCAAATTTTAGTCATTTGTATATTTTAAATTTATCTCATAAGAAATAGAGGCCCTGTAGAGCACCACTAGTTGGAGGAATAGGGTCTGAATGTTGTAATAAAGAATAAAGAATATACACCAGATGGAAATGGAGGCGGGCAATAGGATCTATGTAGATCATTAGGGAACCCGTGAAATTTATTGGTGAGTCTGTATTATCTGCAAATTTTGCAATAAGTTAGTTCAATATTGGTCATATATGTATATGTATGTATGTATATGTATATGTATGTATATATGAATAACACTGGTTTGAGAACATCCATGTGCGACACTACTTGTGATTGGTGAGATCCACCGAAAGACTACCCAATTGCCATCATGAATTCTTCATATCAATGAAAATATAACAGTAATGCCCAATTTGGCGGTAAATTCTCTAATATATAATTTGGGATACCTATAAGTCACTGCACCAACCCGTGAAGAGCTGCAGCCAGTATTCTTCAGGATTGGTTGTAGCATATTAGTTATTTATATAAAGAATAACAATTCTTAGTAGTATATTTAATAGCAACATGTGTTCGTTCTTGCATAACTAATAATAATAATAATGTGATAAATATTGTTAGGTGATATGTTTTAGCTCATCTTTTTTATTATAAGATAGTATGGATGTAAACTATGATTGTTTTGTTTTACTTTCTGTCATTACCTTTTGAAAATTTTGCTGATATGCACTTTCTCTTCCCCAGGTGGAGGCCTCACTCTAGGAGTTGTTTTCTCAGCTATAGTTTTTAAAAGTAAGTTTCTAGCTTTATTGTGATTTTCTCATCATTTGATTAGTGACTTTAAACTACCAGGATTAGAATTGTTTTGAAATTTTTAATGAAAACTTAAATTTCTTTATCTATCTCTCTATTTATAAGCCAGGCTGTCATCTTCTTAAAAGCGTAGCCGAGACAAGTCACGCATACACACACCCATGCATACGTACACATACACTCCTCTCACTTAGCCCCAAGGCTCCTACAAGAGCATATAAATGGACTCCATTCAACAGTGTGTCAGATCAGTCTTGCAAATGGGGACGAGGACAGGAGTCTTATCCACAACATAGTAACTCATGTCCCGCTCCTGATCTGATCCACAGGTCACATAAGATAAGCAGAAACCTCTCCCACAGATTGTCAAAGCTGCATCATTACTCATCGCTCTCCATTCACTTATATCATTCACAATTATCCTGCCTTGCTTCATAGATATTCCTCTTTCATTAAACACTTTTTGCACCATCCATCCATCCCATTCGTGGGCTTCCTCTCAACCTGACGCCTCTTGCATCAGATCCTATTATTATCTTAATCAACCGATCGTCCTCTATTTTCTCCCCATGTCTAAACCACCTCAACACACTGCTCTGCTCGACCAGCCAACTCTTTTGAATCACCAGTTCTCCTTCACTCCTCATTTTTCACTCGGCCTATACTCGTTACTCCACATATACTCTTCAGGTATCCAAATCTCCATTACAGTTAATCTCTTCTTCTCTGCTACTCCATATAGTGCATTTGGCACAGCTACTCCTTCATACAGCTTTCTCTTTTACATTTAATCAAACACTTTTATTCCTCCGAACACTTCCTTTATAATTAATCCTACACTTCAACTGTCTCTATTTTTCCGTCTACAGTAATATTGCATCCTAAATATCTAAAACATTCCAGTTCCTTGTTCAATGTAACATTTATCCTTCTACCACCAAACTTCCTTGTCCATTTAATTTCTTTACTCTTATTCCTATCCACTCTCAAATTCTTCGTCACACCCGTCCAAACTCTTCTACCAACGAATAATTTTTCCTCTGAATCCGCTACCAAAACCGTATCACCATATCAGTTCATATCAGTTATTAAGAGTGGACCTTTAACTGACTAAAAACTTGTCTGTGTGGGCTTCATTCTGAAATATATAACGAAAATCACTTCACCTTTTTCAATTTTGCTTGTGTTTGGGAGCAGAGGTATGTGGTGTTCAGTTGTAATGAATATCACTCTTGGTGTTGTACCTGAACTAGTTTTGTATTCACATTCAGTCTTTTATTTATCACATGATTTCCCTTGATTTATATGAATTTTGTGGCCTGTCTGCTTGATTAGGAGAGGAAAAGGGATGTAATATAGGAATAACAAGTTAATGGTCAATGTGTCACAATACAAGGCCAAAACTGATAAAAGCAATATAAAAAAAATCATGGGTTGCAGAACAGTTACCAGGAAAAATCTCTGAACTGGAACTGTTCATATTCAGTTCAGGGGATTTTTAGGAATTTCATTGGCTTATTTTTTAGTATGATTGGGGTGTAATTATTTTACCCTTATCTCTTTAACTTTTTTATCGAGTTCATATTATCTACTTTGTTAACCCCCTTTTTTTTCCATCACAAAATAGCTGTTACTTATGGGCCTCACATGTGCATAGTCTCTCTTGGCAAAGGTTCTTTTCTGGATAGCAGTTCTACTTATCACTCTACATGATGGCAGCAAGTGGTTACCTCAAAATTGTGACTTCACATGTATGGGAAAACACAGTAAGACAATGTTCCAGAGTTAATCAGTGAAAGGGATGGAGTGAAGTTAGCACTTGTTGACTATTGAACTTGTGAGGTAGACAAAATTGGAATGGCAGATGAAAGTACTGTGCAGTGGAACAGTGGTAGGAGGGAAGCAGTTTGCAGGTTCTAAATAGGTATAATCATGGAAACAATAGAAGGTAGCAAGTGATGCAGCATTACATTGTATATATCCATGTATCTCTCTCTCTCTCTCTCTCTATATATATATATATATATATATATATATATATATATATATATATATATATATATATATATATATATATATATATATATATATAATCAAAAAGAATGATGGATGTTGATAGACAGATTGGCAAATTTTGACTTAGACGAGATGTGAGTAGTGAAACACACTTCTTGACAGAAGAAAATATCCTATTAGGATAGGTGATGTTCAAGTTGAGTGAATATTCCAGCATAACCTTGTGACCTGTATATAAAAAAAAAGTGTTGTTTCTCCTACAGGACGACCATGGCCGTTGATTTTTGGAATGGGTGCTGGTATGGGAATGGGATATGCCAACTGTCAGCATGAGTTTAATGAGCCATTCCTCATCAGAGCAGAAAAGATACTAGTAAGTGTATCTGATTTTATTTCTACTTATCAAAATATATAGAAAAATATTACAGAAATAGTATGCCTTCTTATCTCTCATGTTATACTCCTAAGGCAAAATAGACTACAAAGATTGCTCATGATTTGCCATATTCACTTACTGTTATAGTGTTTTACTTTTTAGACCTATGCCTTCTCTATTCAGTTTACCTAGGATGCACATGCAATATTGTCTCAGCTTATTGCCGTTTCCACATAGTTAGTTTGCTCTGACACCTATATCTTGGAACTCTCTCAAGAGCCTGGCCATTGCAGAAGAGAGACTACGTGGTTCTTTCACTTTCATTCAACGTTCATTTCACACCATCCATCCATCCCATGCTTAGCCTTCTTCTCAACCTCACACTTCTTACATTGGATCTTACTATTCTCTTCAACCAGTCCTCCTTCATTCTCTCCATGTGTCCAAACCACCTCAACACACTGTGCTCAGCTTGACCACCCAACTCTCGTAACACCAGTTTTCCTTCGCCTATATACATGGCTCATATCCCTATTAAAAGGGTTATCCAAAACAAAGCATTTAGGATATATATATATATATATATATATATATATATATATATATATATATATATATATATATATATATATATATATATATATATATATACTAGATGTCAGAATTTTACATTTAGTTTAAATGGTTAAAGTCATATACTGTATGTATAAATGGAACATATGTATAAGAACATAATATACCATAAGATCTTTCGTATTTTATTTAACTTATTCAAGATTTTTCTTACAAGTTTGCTATTTTGTCTTTCAGGTGAAGCCAAAGTCAACAGGCAACTTAGAGTAAACTGCAGTTGATGGCAAATAATACAAAGACGTAAGGTGTTTATACAGGTACTGAATTATTTATTCAATAAGCTTGGGAGTGGAAGTGACTAGGTTTTCTGGATTAAGGCTTAATATACATGTGAGTTGGCTCAGCTCTGTGATCTTTCAGTTGGACCCCTAATACTAACTGTATTGTCATCATAGTGCATCTGTCCATTTTGGTTGTTCACAATATTAATCCTTTCTTAGTTTTACACTTGCAAGTTGCCTTTCCTTTTAGACATGTTATTAAATGAAAATTACACTAAATTGGAACAAATTATCACATAAATGTAGGGATGGGACAGAGACCACAGCGGCTATCTGCTACTGAAACTGACATCACTACCGACACCAAAATAATCTCAACAAAGCAACCGACCAATGAACCACTAAGAAGCCTGCCATAACTTTAACTTAGCAGTTTAAAAATAGCTGGTTTTCTAGAAGTCAGATAAATTATTCATTACCTGTATCTCTTTGTAGGTTTTTTGTTTTCCAGTTTACCTTCAACTTAAGTTTGTCATCCTAGGTGTACAAAACAAATATCAAATGTATATATTAAAATTTTTCTGATAAATATTACAAGTATAAATGATGTGAACAGAGAGAGTACAAGATTGTTGTAACTAGTAAAAGCTAGTTGAAGTTGTGGCAGTAATAAAAAATTATTGGAAACTAAAGTGAATGCATTCCTGATATTATTTATTTGTACTTATGTCTATTACATCTCATAGAAAATTCAGTTATGTAACTTGGTACGTATCACAAAACAAGAGGTTGATGTATCCCTGATGTGTGTTCAGAAAACTTGCGACATTACAGAATGGCACATTTTTTTGATGGCAACAATATTGACACTACTGTTCGTCTATTAAGTTTACATTGGATTGTAGTGGAAGTAAAGTGAGCACATGGGAAAAAATATTCATCAATAATAAAAATATACCCTTCATTGCTAGATTGTTTGTCCCACTCACAAGTCAAATTAAATTGTGTGCATCATGATAGATATTTGTCTGTTAACTGAATCGTTTCCACTACACTGTCAATATTTTCTACATGTGGTAAAAGCCCTTCTCCACTGAAATCAACTATTTTTCCACATTCTGTATTATTGTCAACATCTTTTCTTTCAATGATTGTCACATCATTTTGTTGTATATGACTACTCTTACTTTTATTAGATGTGCGAGATACTGTTGGAGAAGTTTGTTCTTTAACTTCACTCTCTTCCGGCACCTTTGCATTTACACTTGGGATGCCGCTAATATTTCCTGAGTTTTCTTCCATTGTATTTCTCTCTCCCTCTGCAAAATTGTCTACTTTGTCCGCAGTTATGTCTTCACTTATTTTCTTACTATCAACAGTGCAATCTATGTTGCTTATTACATCTGAATTTACTTGCACTGCTTTAGTTTCATTTGATAAGAAACGGTTTTCAGTTGAATTTTCTTTGCTACAAATAGAGCCAACTTGGAGGTTATCACCTTTTTCCTTAATTTTTTCACTATTATCTAATTGCTTATGCATGCCACTAAAGATTTTTTTTACTTCGTTTTCATCTTCCTTGAGTTTAGAGTCACTGGTTGTATTTGAACAAATATCTTTATCTGTAATGACCATGACTTCTGCAAGACTGTCTAGATTGGTATCTACATCATCTAGTTTCTCTTCACAGTTGGTGTTCTTTGTTTTAATGTCCCTGTATTTCCCAAGGCGACCAGGTAACCACTTGTACAGGTTCTTGTCATTAATAGAAGTGAACCGGTGCAGGGTATGTAAATGTTCCACAAGAGCATCACTGAACCTGTACTTCATTAGGCACAAGTGACATCGATATGGATTTTCATCAGTGTGTTCCCATACATGCTCTCTCAGCTGCTTATATTTTGCCAATCTAGCATGACATAGTTTGCACTTATAGAAACCTTTCTTTGGTCCATGGTGCACACTACTATGTGCAAGAACAGCTTCCTGTGAACTAAAATGTTCGTGACACCTACGACACCTTGAACCTTTTTTGCTAGGTTTACAAATCTGATTCAATGGAGGCAAGACAGATAATGATGATATATTCTCCTGTTTATGAACTTGTTTATCTTCTTTTGGTGTACTGTCACTATATACCTTAATATTTGTATTTAATTCCTTAATGTCTTCATTTGAAACATCTTTTGGCATAGGAACTGGTGTCTTCTCCATATATTCAGGCATCTTTACCATCTTGTATACAGCTCCATTCTCTGATACAACGCCAACTCCTCCAGCTTTCTGAGATACATTGCAAAGGGTGTTGTTTTCTTTCAAATGCTCTTTCTCAAAATCTGGTATTTTGATGCATCGCTCCTTCATATGTTTCAAAATAGCCATCTCTCTAAAATACCAGATACCACAATAGCCACAAACTAGTGGCTTTTTTGATTTTGCAGTTGTCGTCTTTACTGGTAAGACAATGGGGAACTGCATAACTGGACTAGCTAGAGGGCTGGTGGAGGCTGCAGACTGTGCCACTTCCTCTACAGGAGATGAAAGCTCCATCTTTGTTTCTTCTGATAGGAGTTTGGTGGGACTTTGCTTTTTAGCAGGTTCAGTATCATCAGTTTTCTTTGATTCTTTAGTATGAACTGTGCTTATGCTTTGCTCTTCAGAGGGTACTGGTTGCACATGTGATGTTTCCATTTCTAATGATGGTTTTGCATTGTTGAAGTCATCAAATACATCTTGTACTAATGTTTCAGGTCGTGCAATGTTAGAGTCTTGAGAGGTATCTTCATGCAGAGTCAATATTTTCTTATCAGGTGCTATTTGTAGAGAATATTTAGTTGAGTTTGAGGTTTCAGGCAGTTCTAACTGCACATATCTTTTCACATCCATTGAAGTATGTTTCTCTGGACTTAATTCTTCACTTTTAATACTATGTATTTCATTCAAAGAATCCATAACAGCACTTTGTGTTCCTGAAATATCTTCGTGTATATTTTGGGGACTATCTGTGGGTGAGGTTTGAGTAGACGTATCGTCTTTTAAATATTTAAACCCAAGTTGTTCTAATGAAGCACCATCCATAAATTTCTTTACAACGTCAGAAGGTACCTTGAGACAAAACTTCCATATGTGCCGTTTCATTTCTGCTTCCCTTTTTGTCATTGCTAGGCAATATCTACAGATAATGGGACCTTTGCCAACAGATTTTGAGGATTCATGTGACTTCTCAATAAAGTCTACATTCATTGTAGTATAATGTGATTCTTCGATCACATTAGTTGAACATGAAGGACCTGATAATTCTCCTTTGAGAGAAGGTGGGGCAGAGTTACAATCACGTTTCAAATGTCTTTTCAATTCTCTTCTTCTGCGGTAAATTTTATCACAGTAGTTACAGCGATAAACTTCAATGTTCTGAGTTTTTGGTTCCTTGTGAGCTAGAATCTTGTGTGCATTATAATCTTCTACGGTTGAAAAAGTAATGTGGCACAATTCACAGCTTTTGTTTTCAAAACCTACAAATGTCTTGATGACAGTTTCATCTTGCAGTTCATCTATTTTTGTTTTTTTAGGCACTTCTTCTGTTAAAGAAGAAATACCTCTCTTTTCCCCTCGTCGACAGCGGGATTTAAGGCGGTGAAGGAACATGTGCTCACTTAATTCAGCTTTGGTTGAGAAGCTAGCATCACATATTTCACACATATAATAAAGGTCTGCATCTTCATATATGAAATTACTTGAAAGCTTATTTATTCGTTTTCGCTTTCCAACTCTTTTAGTACTTGGTGCATTTTCTGTTTTCTCACTGTCATTGACACATGAGGGTTTTGGGGAAGGGATCACATCACTTTTATAATTCAACATCAATTTTCTTTTAAGTTGTTTCCAATTCCCTAGTTTCTCCCTTTTTGTGATTAGGTTTTGATCCACTTCACTGACATTTGGTCTAACTTCTAACTGTTCACCAGGAACACTGTCTGAGCTTCTCTCTTTTGTCAGGATTGCTTGACTAGTGTCTTCTTTGATATTGATGGATTCCAGGTTTTCTCTATCCACATGAATTTTAGGGGTTTCTTCTTGGACATTAGACATCAGACAATTTCTTATAACAACGGGTGATATTTGAGAATTCCCCATACTAGTTGCCTTCTGCTCTTCTT
>JAXIVD010004136.1:0-12500 GCA_036785275.1 Cancer borealis | reverse complement strand
AGATATGAATGGAAGAGTTAGAAATAATGGGGTAGCAGGTGTGATGGGAAAGTGAGGCGTGGATGGAGTGAATGAAAATGGAAATGACAAGGGAAAGGGGAGTAAGGTGTTAGCTAGTGAAAGGATGGATAAGAAAGAGGTTAGAGAGCAGTAAGAAAGGAAGGTATGCAAGAAACTGAGAAACTAAGATAACAAGTGAAGAGGGAGACTGTTAGTGAGGTGTTCAGGGAGTTCACAGGTACAGTGACCACAGTAGCAACATAAATGGTTAGGTATAGAGCTCTGAGGAGTCGGAGAACGAGAAGTGCATCATGGACAGATAAGACAAAGTAGGCTATAGAAAGTAAGGGGAGAGCATATCAGAAAATGCTGCTAATTAATGTGAAAGAAATAGGAGTGAGGAGAACTGAGTACAAGTTGTTGAATAGGAAAGTAAAGGAGTTGATGAAAGCGAGTATAAGGAAAGTGGATGAAGAGTTTAGCATAAAGTTAAGTGAGAAGTTTATGAAAATAAGTTGTTTTGGAAGGAAGTTAAAAAAGAGAGAGAGAAGTATGAAGAGTGAATGTGAGAATTAAGGGAGAGGAGGTGTAAGAAATGCAGACGTGAGGATTAAGGGAAAGGATAAGCAAAAGCATTGCAAAATGCTTAAGAACAAAAGCAAAAAAACAAAAAAAATATTTGAACTTCAAATAACTTTAAATTATTGCATTAAGCTTAGCACCATTGAAACCAAACTACATGATGATTATTGTCAGGTTTCGTTAATATGAAAATAAACAAATTCTATATAAGTGAAATACTATCATTCATTCATTTTTTTTGCAACAATATGCAAACAATAAAAAATATGGAAACAATGTGAAAAAACATTTCATAAACAGAGTAGATTATCCTGCAAAATAAATGTGGTTCTCAAATACTGGGATTTTGCTGATAAAAAACAAAAAAAAAAATTTGACTCACCCAAGGAATTCCCATCATTTTACCCAGCCGGGCCATGTGGACAGATGATGGAAAGTGTTCATGAAGGAAGGTAAACTTTAGCAGTTCCCACATTCTTTGTGACATCTGTATTCGAGATGTGCCAGAAGACATAGCCTTGCCTGCCATAACTGTTTTACCTACAGAATTTTCCAAAAATGTAATATAATAATTATCATAATTAGAATTGAAAGAACTTTATGTCAAAGACGTTAAGAATAAAAATATACTTGAGTAACATTTCTATCGGCATTTTTGTATGCTAAGTTACGCAATGATATGTTTAATATTTGGTGATAAAGTAGTATTATATATGCTGGATTTTGGAAATTACTTCAAAATGTTGAATGTAAAACTAACCATGCATGGAAACAAAATATAGACTGGAAATTACTTCAAAAGGTTGAATGTAAAACTAATCATGCATGGAAACAAAATAAAGTAGACACAGTTCAAACTAAAACTTCTACTAAGAATAGGACGATGATGATGAAGGTGGAAAGGGAGGTGAAAGGAAACATGTGTGTAATGAGGTGAATGTATTTCTTGACTAGTTTTGCAGATTCTTTTTATGGGCGACTGAGGAGATTTTGTGGTTGGTGTGCTATATGAACCAGTACTGGCTGTGTGGGTTACCCTGCTCACTCATTTGAAGACTTGACCTAGTGTCAATCAGCAATAGTTGACACCAGGTCAAATTCTCCAATCAGAAAGCACAGTGACCCATACGACCAGTCCTGACTGGTATGGCGCACCAGCACTCCAGCTTTGTTACCCTCAAGATCCATCTGCAAAACTAGTCTGGATATACACTCGCCTCATGACATTCATTGGCTTACACTTCCCTATCCAACTTATCAGAACATCTAAAAAAATAATAAACAAAATAATTATATAAAAAATTATATAATAATAACAATAAAAATAAAATTTGTTATCTGTAACATGCTTATCAAGCAACTGAGGGAAAATATAAAACTTTTGGAAAATAATTAATCTATCTATCTATCTATACATGGCTTGTATCCCCATTAAAAGGGGGTAACCAAGACAAGACATTTAGGATTTAAGGAGACTTTATTCTCCTCCTTCCCTTCTGCACCTTGGCTTTTATTTTTTAGTTTAATCAATTTATTACGCCCGAAGGCGACAGACTTGGCTGAAGAAGGGCTTCCCAGACCCTTCACTCTGTCCCTTTTTGTTGCCTTCTGTGATCTGCATGGAATATGGTGGTAGTATTTTTGTAGCCCCACCCACAGGGCTATATTATTATTAAAGCTTCCAAACTTTTGTTGCAAACACAAGTGAAAAGATTGTGTTGCTTATTTTACCAAAGTATTGCACATGTGTCTTCTATTTCATTGTATTTGGAATACTAAAGCATTTACCATTGCATACATATTTTTTTGGACTTTTCTTTAAACATACCACTGGCCGTTTCCCACACATGGGGGGTGGCACCCTAGAAAAGCAGACTTTAGTCTAACAAAATCATTCCCTAATCTAGAAGAGATAACATTTCCAATAATATTGAAACTTATATTTTCAAAGGAATGAGTTAGTACTGTGTTGCAAAATCAGTACCATTACATATCTTCCTACCTTCAGAGCATGAGGCAGATTCATTGACAGTTGCATCACTAGTAGAACTGCCATCTCCTACACTCTGACTAGTCACTGCTGAAACCAGTTTCTTCATTTTTTTTCTGCTAGCTTCAGGAGTGTCAACGTATGGCAGCAACCCCATATCTTGCGATTCTCTATCTCTTTTATTCACACTTTTACTATAGGAATTAAACTGATTTGGCAATTGAGAAATACCACTTTCTTTAACATCTGGTTCATTTGAGGTGACATGTAAGCTGGAAATACTTTTCCTTGCATCCTTTGCTTTTTCCAATGCTTCTGCAATTGTGATTCTGGAACTTGGAATGGGTCGAGAGGAGATAATACCTTTCTTTCGAGATGCAAATTTTGAAGGATAGGCAAGCAATGACAAGTCTTTTTTCATATTATCACTCAAATGAAATAGGGATTTGGGCTTTTCTTTTTCAGCAGATTTCATTGCATTAATCTTTGAGGTACTGCCCTTATCAGTTTGATCATTTTGAGCCTCTATGTCAGACCAAGATGGAGTTGCATCCTTCTCCACTTTCTCTAAAAAGTTATCTAACAAGGCCAATGAGGAATCTACATGCTCATAGTTGGAACTGCCATGGCCCTCAGCTAATCTCAGGTTATCAAGAGAGCCACCAAAGTTGGGCTTAGTATCTTCAGACTCATTAATCTCCATGGTATAAATCTTCCAGATGAATGCATCCAAAATCTGAAATATGAATGAAGCATCTATAGTGACTACTAAAATAGATTTGCAGGTGCTGGGAGTGGCAATGAACAGAAATATATAAAATAATGGAACAAATAATTAAATAAATCAAATACTTGACTACAGAATAAAAAATCTCACACCAATAATAGGATAACAACAATTAAAACACCTGTTTGGAAACGTTATTAAGTACTTAAAGAGGAATGTGTAGTTAAAGTCTTTTCTTGATCAATCTGTTTTCTGCAATACATTTGGATTTACAAGAGAATAGGCCTATCTGCTACAATGTGAGCAATGACCAAATGTGGGCATTCTTCTCTAAGCTTTGCACACATTCCATAGAACTTATCATGATTTTCCTTAATAAATTTCTTTTTGTTTTTTGCTTAATTATGACATCTAACTATACTATTAAGGCCACATGAAGTCATACTAGGTAACTGAAAACATGGGGAGAGAGGAAACAATCCCAGCAAACAAATAATTTGGCCTTTTATTTTAAATAACTGTGGTGTATCAGGTTTCACACTTAATTGGTTCCATAAAATAAAGAGTTCGTAACTTGATTCTACAAAATTTGTGGGATTGATCCTATGCAAAAAAGATAATTGGTTCCATGTTCATCAACAAACTTTTCCAAATTACTACTCGACACTTCAATGGGTGCATTTTTCCATGACAAATATATTAGGTTCTCATCATTGGACATCCATTTAGACTGCCAGATCTTACAAAATTTTAATCTTGAAAGTAAAATACACCTTATGGAGAAAATTAATATTGATTCAGGGCACGGGTGTCCACCCAAGACGTATCTGTGGAGGGGTGCGTAAGATTTCAGTTGTACCACTGGACTAGTGCTACCTATGAGTAGCGTGATTGAGGCTAAACACCAAGCCCTGTTATCATGTTATCTTCTTCATCAACAAAATTGGATGAGTGATGGAGATCGAAAAATTAATGTGCGGTGGCAGCAACATTCTCCTTGCTCAAAACTCAAATATTTTGACGCAAAACTATGACTGTGCAAAATTTGGGGGTTACCGCAAAACATTTATCACAAATCAAGATGCCAAGAAACTTGGTGCACCACTGTAAGACTTAAATACTGCTGTTATTTGCAATTTGTTTCTCAACTGAACTTCCTTAACTGTTAATGCCATGATTCCAAACAGTTTGCAATTCAATTCGCATGCTACATGGAAAAAAAGGAGAAATTATAGGACAGTAAAGCATACAGGGATTCTGAAACATCAAATATGTAGTGTGCATTCAAGATTCTTCATATATATATATATATATATATATATATATATATATATATATATATATATATATATATATATATATATTCAAAACCAGTATCACATTGTCAAGACTGCATTCCATATATGTGCATCTAAAAATTGCAGAAAGAAAAAGTTTAATTCTACAATAAAAATCATAAAATATAACTCAAAATTATGATTTGATGCATTTACAAACACAAATAATGTGGTGCTTTGGTTTGCGAGCATAATTAATTCTGAATGGACGCTTGTATCCTAAAATGGTCGCAACTCAAAGCAGTTTTTACCATAGGAAATAATGGGAACTCGCCCAATCCGTTCCAGAACCAAAAATGTTCATGTCAAAATAATTCTAACCCCATTCAGCATGGTACTGTGTTGATGACATTTATTCCCTTATATTAGTACCAATAGGTAGACAGGCTTGTGGACAAAATTCGAGGAGAGGGAGGGAAGGACACAGATGTATAATAATGGAGAGGATAAATACCCAACAACTTCACCAACGCACAGAGGTTGGAGGGACATACTTGTGCTACCTAACGGGTTCGGGTCTTGTGTGTGCGTGTGTTCACTGTCACACTGTCACAGTCTGCTGCTGGTCTCTCTCGAGACAGCCGGCCGTCCTCCTATGGAAAGAGCTCAGAGCTCATAGTGCCCAATCTTTGGGTTGGACCGAGACCACTCACACACAACACACCGGGACAACGAGGTCACAACCCCTCGACTTACATCCCGTACCTACTCACTGCTAGGTGAACAGAGGCTACACGTGAAAGGAGATTCGCCCAAATAATCTCCGTCCGCCCAGGGGGATTGAACCCTGGCCCCTCGGTTGTGAGCCGAGTGCGCTAACCACTACGCTAGCGGACCGTGTGTGTGTGTGTGTGTGTGTGTGTGTGTGTGTGTGTGTGTGTGTGTGTGTGTGTGTGTGTGTGTGTGTATGTGTGTGTGTGTGTGTGTGTGTGTGTGTGTGGTGTGATATGTGTGTGTGGTGTGGTATGTGTGTGTGATGTGGTATGTGTGTGTGATGTGGTATGTGTGTGTGGTGTGGTATGTGTGTGTGGTGTGGTATGTGTGTGTGGTGGTGTGTATGTACCAATGACGTCTCTCTCTCACACACACACTCACTCACTCACTCACACACACACACACACACACACACACACACACACACACACACACACACACTCACTCACTCACACACACACTGATTTATCATACAAGTGATATCTCTCTCTCTCTCTCTCTCTCTCTCTCTCTCTCTCTCTCTCTCTCTCTCTCTCTCTCTCTCTCTCTCTCTCTCTCTCTCTCTCTCTCCCTCCCTCCCTCCCTCCCTCCCTCCCTCCCTCCCTCCCTCCCTCCCTCCCTCTCTCTCTCTCTCTCTCTCTCTCTCTCTCTCTCTCCCTCTCCCTCTCTCTCTCTCTCCCTCTCTCTCTCTCTCCCTCTCTCTCTCTCTCTCTCTCTCTCTCTCTCTCTCTCTCTCTCTCTCTCTCTCTCTCTCTCTCTCTCTCTCTCTCTCTCTCTCTCTCTCTCTCTCTCTCTCTCTCTCTCTCTCTCTCTCTCTCTCTCTCTCATACCTATTTATCTCATTCTTATCAGAAAACTATTTTCCTCTAACTTTCCTACAATTTTTTTTCTTCCCTGTAAGAGAGAAAGAACTTGCTTCAATTAGAAAGGAAAACACTATAATTACGTATTTTTAAGTCGTATTCATCCTTAGAAAGAGAGAGGTTGATAGTGAAAAAAAAAAAAAAAAAAAAAAAAAAAAAAATTAAAAGCCATCTCCGTTCTCTACACAGTTGCTCGTCACCCAAGACATCACTCGCAACCCAAATTAAAAATAGGTGCTCATCACCCAAAACACTAGCTAACGCCAAATTTACACACAACACAAGCTGTATATACCTGTAAATTGCAGGGACAGATTTGTGCATGTCAACAGACACAGCTATGTTGGTGAAAAATTTTGTTTTTACGATGAGTATCCACTTGTTGCGTACCCACATATCGTAACATTGTTGCATATCAGTGTGGATGAGTAAGCATTATACCAAAATGTGTTACAAAAGATACACAAAGAGCCGACCAACTTAAGTACAACTCATGTAGAAAGAAAATAACTATATCTTACATGGCAGGTAGTTTTAAACAACTTACTATCAATGTAATATCATAATTCCTTTGAAAAGCTGGTTTGCATGTGGTAGCTTTGTCACTAGATGGCAACTCATCAAGCTCAATGATTATGTATAACTTGTCTGTCAAGTTCTTTGATTTCTTAGGACCTCATTCCATGTCTTTCTTGATCTTCCTAGTGATAGTACATCTTCAAAATGCTTACCACACTACATCCATTCATTTCCAACTTTCTCTCCACATGATCAAAGTAATGTAATTTGCCAATTGTCATTACTTCAACCTCTATCGCCAAACTTTTATAAGTCTATGGTTAACATTCATACACTTTTCACCCTGAATCTTTTCCACATGGTCTAACTACATCAATATCACTAAGTAAAGTATAATGCTTTATGGTGGTGAAATATGATGCTCCCAATCACAATTATGTTACTACTTTCCTTATTCCTTAAAAATATAAACGTGTTGACTTAATTATAAATTCACTTTGAAACCATCCATTTGCCATAGAGGGAGTATCTGCTATTGCCTCTGACAATGTCTGATGCAAAAGGTATTCGTTTATGACTGATTTCGGCAAGTTTGGTCAGGTTAGTTTGATAAAATTCAGTTTAGCCTGAGTTTCTTCATGAAGCTTACTAATCAAATGGTTACAAAGATGAAAGGGGTCACTGCTTGTTCAAGAAGCTGATCATGGGGAAAGGTGAAGCAGAGTTATAAAATCATTAACCACATAGTTGCATAGATGCAGAAGTCTCATCTATTAAGTTGACAAGTCACAGTCATACAAAGAAGGAAGCTATATGCATCAAAACATGAAAGGGGCTGGGCATCTCCATCATGTTAACCTGGTCACTTCATAATCATAACCTGAGAATGAATTACAGCTAAGTATTGGATTGTCAGCATCAACACAATATCTGGTATCAGTATCGATATCAGCAAAAATATGGTTATCTGTGTATATCTAAGGACACTACTTCCAACTGGTATCACAGCACAGCACTTAGTGTTATTATCCGGGGCCAATGAAAGGGAAGCTGATTCAGAGAAGAGTTAAGATGTATGTGAAAGAAAGATGTGAAATAGGAATGAGACAATGCAAACATGAAAGGCCTCGTCATGAGGTTCAAAGTAGCTTATGGCAGGATAGAGACCTGAGGTATAATTATGGTTTAGGATATTAACAGTTGTCCAAGAATGCTAGAAGACCAAGAAGGATGAAAATTACTACTAATACTAATGATGATAATTGATATAATCACAATCATAATTTATATTACTGTCATCAATAATGTTATGCAAGGCAGTAAGAAAAATTGAGTCAGTTATTGTTTGCATAGGATTTAGGAAGCAGCTGGAAGATTTAGTTACCGGTGGAAATGTTAAGACGGTCCTGAATAAAAATTAATCAAACTGAAACTGACAGTCCTGGATGCAACACCATAACTGTACTGCCAATAATGATACAGTGAGGTTACGGGAAGAAGAAGTTATCTATAAAGTGAGCAAGAAAGTAAAGGTTTAGGAACGCTTCCATGGGAATTAAATATAGATAAAAAGCTATAATACAAAAATAAGTGTTTCAAGACAAAAACTTCCCTACATGTGAGAACAGGATTTTTTTCATAATTCCAAGGGATTGATGAAAAAAAATGCAAATAAATTTTAAGGATCAGAAAGTATTATGACTAAGAGGTTGTATATGAAAATGATAGATGCAGTGGGTACAAGATGACAACTCACAGTGATATGGGAGGACATTGCTAGAGTATGTGAGTAATGAGAATGAGAATGAGAATGAGAATGAGAATGCAAGGGCAGGAATAAATAGATTCATCTGTCATTATCATACCTTTGAGGGAAATTTTTTCATAGAAACGGACATCAGTCAGATAGATATTTCAATTAGCCATTGAATATGTCATGGCAGTAGAAAGGTGTAAGGTAGCTTTAGGAGGAGGGAGATTGGAGAAAGTGAAAAAGTTGAAGCATTTGGAAAAAGTACTATGCAATCATGGAGAGATGGAAGGACAAACAAGAGAGAGGGCTGTCAAAGGCACATTTGTCACAGGATCACTTGCAAGGATTATGAGAGGAAAGAATGTTTCCATGGAGGTAAAGAGAGGTTTAAGGAACAGTATTTTCCTCCCAAAATTGACGTATGGACAAGGCGGGATTTACCTACTCGTGGACCCTAGACCAAACTCATCAGTAAAGCCCCAAATTTATAGAAATGTTAATACGCTGTGTGACAAATTACCTAACCTAACCTAACTTAACCTGACAAATTAGTTCAGTGAGACCCCAGATACCTGTGGGCCCTAGCCCAATAACCTACTATTCCTATTGGTAAATCTGGCCCTGTGGTATGGATCAGAGACTCGGACGTGGAATATGGCACAGCAGTCAAGAGTGCATGCTATGGAAATGAGTTATCTGAAAGGAGTGTGCGGCATAACAAGATGGGAAGGTAAGAGTAATGAAAGCGTATATGAAAGATGTGTAGTGGGAACTCGTACAAATATAGAGTAAAGTGTGGTGTAGTGGAACGGATGAAAAAAAATACTTTGATGTGGTTTGGTCATCTTGAGAGAAAGAGGAGTAAAGAGTGTCTGAAGAAAAAAAATTTATGAAAGAAATTGAGGGTCCTATTAAGAGAGGAAGGTCAGCTGTAAGATGGAAAGGTAGGGTAAAGGAGTACTGATATAGGGGAGAATTTGAACAGGCAAGGAGGGAGTGTATGAATAGTGAGAAATGGAGGCTCTTCTGCTGTGGCCATTTCCTTGTGGGATGTTCCCGTAAGGAACGGGGCATCAGAGACTGTAGAATAGAATAGAATATGTCATGGCCATATATATTAATCAATCACTTTGCAAGTAGGATATCCTTAAAATTTTGCCTCATCTGTCCAAAGATTACCGAAGCTCATAAAGAGTTCATGATGTCAATTATCTGTTTTCTATTTCAAAAAACTGATTTTTCCTATTAAAGAAGTGGCAATCTACTTTTCAGTCCTGATAAAATCATGATGAATTAGTTGTCAATGACTTCGTGTTAACTCTTGCTAGAGACAATACATCAGCCCTGGTGAGGCACGGTTTAAATATGGCTTAAGTTCTGCCATTAGTACTATATCTGCTAAAATAATACCAACATTATGAACATAGACAAGTAAAATATGTATCTACAATTATATACTGCATTATGACTATATCCCGGAACAGAAGTCTTAAAGTTCTGATGATGTAAAATATGACTCAATTATAAGTAAAATTATACATTTGGGGGGCATCAGTTTATCTATATTTTAGAGCCATTTCTTTTTTTCTTATCTCATTACATATCATCTAATTGTTCAGTCTTTATTTTCATGAAAGAGTAGAAATCCACCCAAATATTGCAAGGTTCTAGCACAAGTAATCAATTTATCAAATCAATTGTAAGACATTTCTGTCAAACTTATATTACCTACAATCATGACAATAGCGACACAATACAGTTCTGCACATAACACTTGATTTTCTGACAACCCAACACTAATGGAGGACCTTGCTCTTCACTTACGTGGACATTTACTTTTACTTTAAGCAATGGATAAAGTTCTATATAATTATCATAGTACATCAAAATATGTTTAAACATGATTATTTGACCAACAACAAATCTGAGACAAAGGACATCCACATTTTGGGTTAAAAAAAAAAAAAAAAACTGTTAAAACGTTTGACAAGTTATTTTGTGCGATCAGCGAATATAACTGCACTACCTAAAAATATTTAAAAACACCGAATCAGAGGAAAGTAGCATTTGAACAGCAATAACAATAAAGCCTTGAGTTCACTTATGACAAGAGCACGGTTATGTTAGGTAGCTGCAAGTAAGTTAGTACATTCCCATTAATCTTCAGTGATGAGTCAAGAGTATCTACTTTCCTGTAAGAAGAAACAATATGTTTGGTGTACCTACGTGGCAATCTCAAGGAACCATAATTGCAAAAAACTTAATTGGCCGGTATTTCTCCACGTCTGCTATTCCCGTAAGTTACAACATGAGCAAAGGTGTCATATAGATGGAATATGAAAAGGTAGTCGCAATAATTTTTAAACTAGTTCAAAGCCTGGTTTCCCACGTGTTGAGTCACAGGCAGCAGGCAACCCAGTGTACAGTCTCGATGCTCAAGGGTGGGCAACATCCAAACACTTGATGATTACGTTGTCTTAAAGCTTTTAGAACTTCCTAAGGGGCCTCAAGAATACGAACATTGTTAGTTAAATGTTAAACACACACACACACACACACACACACACACACACACACACACACACACACACACACACACACACACAGTAATGATGGTTAATCTCAGATATCCAAATAAAAGCCAACACAACATATTTCAACAAATCAACAAACTATCCTTTTTCTTACTATCCATGCTTGTTTGTAAAGCCAGTTCAAAAAATTCCAAAGAGCAACACACACACACTTGCACTTTGCCCAAGCCTCAATTCTAAGTAGTCCAGCTAGAGTGCGCAAGCGCGAACTATTATATACCTAAACATCACACATTAGTACAAAATCTTACCAACTTGGATTCTGACATGTATCAGTATTTGTCGGCCATTTTGCTGTGGTTACCTCCGTATCCTTGAGTGTTAGGCAGACTAAGTAACATACTCTCCAACAACCCTAGTTGATGTATATCAACCCATTATTTCATAGTATAGTTATGGAACATACATAAATAGGCTTAAAGGAAGGAACAGCAGATTGTCAGGTTGCCATGAAATAGCGGAAACGAAAGAGTGGACGGGTAAAAGTTACGTCCGTCCACTCACTCAGGCGAGCATCAACTGGCTGTCCATAGCCGCGAGTAACCTGTCTCTTGAGCTGTGCTGCCTGTACGGTGTAGTCAATAGAATGGGTGATAATTGCTTAATGCTAGGGAATTACCTCACCTACACATTAGATTATCAAAGTACATACATAAAGCAAAAGAGAGTCCTCACCTAACACGCCAAATGTACAGGGTAGATAAGAGGGGGACAAGATTCGTCGAGCAACGTGCGGCGCACCAACAACGACACACACACAAACACTGCTACACTCACTCCCCGGCTACACTTCTCTTGTCGATACACATACTACTCAACGGGGCACTGCTTATTTCTTCCTATATATCAAAACTGTAGATCATAACAACTTACCTTGAGGACTCATGTACGCTCCTAGATCACTGGGAATCATTAAACACACACATGTGACTCAATATCCTTCCACTCTCTCTACAAGTCTGTGAGCTCCGCCTGCATGGTCTCCATTTGTACCACGTGACCATGACGTCATCACGTGGGTCGCTTGCAGCTGCCGCCAACCACCTGACACTCCACCAAACACTCCCGGCCTCCTAAAACCGAGGGAGAGTCTTTTTAATTCTATCACTGAGCATATGGAATATATCTATGATATAGGTACTGCAATATATATACAAGACAAGTTGGGAAACATACATGTTCCTTTTTTTAAAAATTCACCACTCGGCATCGTCTACTTTTGTTCTCATACTATGCTTTCAATGCTATGACTTTCTTAAATGCTCGCCGTATTCATCCAAATCAAGGAAGAACGGCCATAGCACCAAGGGACAACATATACCGTCAATAAAAAGAGGGCTGAAGAGGGGAGCCCTAAAATGGATGATAAATATGTACCTCTCCCTGGTGGAGTGGTGGGCGGATGGAGAGTGAGGAGTGAG
>JAXIVD010004135.1:5000-30000 GCA_036785275.1 Cancer borealis | reverse complement strand
CAGGTTCTATTTTGAGCTGTTTAACTGGCCTCGCAACCCCGACTACCAGCATCCCTCCGATTACAGGTCTCCGGAGCTGAAGAAGGGCGAGCCTCTGCAACCCTCCAGCGACGTGTTCAGTGTCGGGGTGATGCTGAGAGACGTATGTAAGTGCACCAAGCACCGACGGCTCAACGAGCTGCTCATGCCCCTAGCAAAAGCGTGCATGGAGGATTGGCCCGAGGATCGGCCTTCCCTCAGCAAGATGGAGCAGGATGTGCAGAATATGGTGTCCATCCTTACAGACAACGAGGAGAACCATGTTCTGGCCCCCCGGCGCAAAGGACGAGGAGGAAAGCGGTGATCAAGCACCGGCCAAGGACCAGGATAGCACAACCTCCCTCTCCCCCCGTCTCTCCTCTCCCCGCTCCACATCCCCTATCATACAAATGCCTTCCTCCCTCCCTTAACTCACTCCTCCACCCTCCTCTACATTCTCCACCTTCCCTCATTCCACTCCCTTATCATCTGTACCTCCTCCTCCCTCTCTCACTCCACTCCCCTATATCCTCCACCTTCCCTCATTCCAATCTCTCCATCCTACCTTCCTTACTCCACTTCCTCTAGAGTCCCTCCCCCTTTCTTCCTCCCTCACACCTCTTCCTTTTCAATCCCTAGCTCCTCCTCCCTCCCTCTCATTTCTCCTCCATCAATCACTACCACATCTCTCTCCGTCATCCTACTCGCCAATCCCCCCTCCCCATCCCAAATACCTCTCCCTGTAGTAGTAGTAGTAGTAGTAGTAGTAGTAGTAGTAGTAGTAGTAGTAGTAATAATAGTAGTAGTAGTAGTAGTAGTAGTAGTAGTAGTAGTAGTAGTAGTAGTAGTAGTAGTAGTAGTAGTACTAGTAGTAGTAGTAGTAGTAGTAGTAATAGCATTAGCAAAAATAGTAATAGTAGAAGTATTAGTAGCAGCAACAACAATGGTAGTAGTAATAGTAGTAGAAGTAAAAGAAATAATAATAATATTAGTTGTTGTTGTTGCTGTAATTGTTGTTGTGATAACATTTTGATTAACAAGGTTATGTTAAAAAATGATATGCGCCTGGCCAGCTGAGAGCAAGTGAAAGTGTGCAAATGAGTTAAGCTGTGTTTACCTGCACTCATTCAGCCATGTATGTATTCTTTCACCTATGTATGTATTCGCTCGCTCATGTAAGTGTTCATTCGGCCATATTTGTATTTACTCACTCATGTACGTATTTGCTCGCCATTGTATGTATTCATTCGCCAGTGTATGTATTCGCTCACCCATGTATGTATTTACTAACCCATGCATAAATTCACTTACTCATGTATGTATTCGCTCGCCTATGTATATATTCCCGCACCCATGTATGTATTCGTTCGCCAATGTATGTATTCGCCCGCCCATGTATGTATTTGCTCACACATGTATGAATTACATCACCCATGTATGTATTCGTTCGCCCATGTCTGTATTCACTCATCCATGTATGTATTCGCTCGCCTATGTATTCACTCGCCCATGTATGTTTTCACTCGCCAATGTCTGTATTCGCTCGCCAATGTATGTATTCGCTCGCCTATGTATTCACTCGCCCATGTATGTTTTCACTCGCCAATGTAAGTATTCGCTCGCCCATGTATGTACTCGCTCGCCTATGTATTCGCTCGCCCATGTATGTATTCACTCGCCCATGTATGTATTCGCTCGCCCATGTATGTATTCGCTCGCCCATGTATGTATTCGCTCGCCCATGTATGTATTCGCTCGCCCATGTATGTATTCACTCGCCCATGTATGTATTCGCTCGCCCATGTATGTATTCGCTCGCCCATGTATTTATTCGCTCGCCCATGTATGTATTCGCTCGCCCATGTATGTATTCGCTCGCCCATGTATGTATTCGCTCGCCCATGTATGTATTCGCTCGCCCATGTATGTATTCGCTCGCCCATGTATGCATTCGCTCGCCCATGTATGTATTTGCTCGCCCATGTATGTATTCACTCGCCCATGTATGTATTCACTCGCCCATGAATGTATTCACTCGGCCATGAATGTATTCACTCACCCATGTATGTATTCACTCGCCCATGTATGTATTCACTCGCCCATGAATGTATTCGCTCACCCATGAATGTATTCACTCACCCATGCTCATGTATGTATTTACTCACTCATTTATGTATTCGCTCATCCATGTATGTATTGACACGCCCATGTATATATTCGCTCGCCCCTGTATGTATTCGCTCGCCCATGTATGTATTCGCTCGCCCATGTATGTATTCGCTCGCCCATGTATGTATTCGCTCTCCCATGTATGTATTCGCTCTCCCATGTATGTATTCGCTTGCCCATGTATGTATTCGCCCGCCCAAGTATGTATTCGCTCGCCCATGTATGTATTCGCTCGCCTATGTATGTATTCGCTCTCCCATGTATGTATTCGCTCTCCCATGTATGTATTCGCTCGCCCATGTATGTATTCGCTCGCCCATGTATGTATTCGCTCTCCCATGTATGTATTCGCTCTCCCATGTATGTATTCGCTCTCCCATGTATGTAATTGCTCGCCCATGTATGTATTCCCTCGCCCATGTATGTATTCGCTCGCCCATGTATTTATTCGCTCGCACATGTAAGTAATCGCTCGCCCATGTATGTATTAGCTCGCACAGGTATGTATTCGCTCGCCCATGTATGTATGTATTAGCTCGCTCATATATGTGTTCACTCAGCTATGTATGTATTCGCTCGCACATGTGTGTATGTATATATATATATATATATATATATATATATATATATATATATATATATATATATATATATATATATATATATATTCCCACGCTTATGTATATATTCACTCACCCATGCGCATGTATGTATTCGCTCCCCCATGTATGTATTGCTCGCCCAAGTATGTGTTCGCTTACCCATGTATGTATTCATTCACCCATGTATGTATTCGCTCACCCATGTATGTATTCGCTCACCCATGTATGTATTCACTCACCCATGTATGTATTCGCTCGCCCATGAATGTAATCGCTTGTCCATGTATGTATTCGCTCGCCTATATATGTATTCACTCGCCCATGTATGTATTCACTCAACCATGAATGTAAGTATTCACTCGCCCATGTATGTATTCGCTCGCCTATGTATGTATTCACTCAACCTGAATATAAGTATTCACTCGTTCATGTATGTATTCGCTCGCCCATGTATGTATTCAGTCACCCATGAATGTATTCGCTCACCCATGTATGTATTCGCTCACCCATGTATGAATTCGCTTGCAAATGTATGTATTCGCTTTCCCATGTATGTATACGCTCGCTTATGTATGTATTCGCTCGTTCATATGTATTCGCCTTCCCATGTATGTATTCGCTCGCCTATGTATGTCTTCGCACCCCCATGTATGTATTCGCTCGCCCTTGTATGTATTTACTCACACATTTATGTATTTGCTCGCCCATGTATATATTTGCTCGCCCTAGTATGTATTCACTCGCTTATGTATGTATTCGCTCGAACATGTATGTATTCGCTCGCCCATGTATGTATTCGCTCGAACATGTATGTATTCGCTCGCCCATGTGTGTATATTTTAGTAAATGTATGTATTCACTCCCCTATGTATGTATGTATTTGTTCGCCCATGCATGTATTTTCTCATGCACGTATATATTCGTTCGCGTATGTATGTATTCCCTCACTCATGTATGTATTCGCTAGCTCATGTATGTATTCACTTACCCATGCATATATTCGCTCGCCCATGTATGTATTTGCTCACCCATGTATGTATTTGCTCCCTCATGTATGTATTCGCACGTCAATGTATGTATTCGCACGTCAATGTATGTATTTGCTCACTCATGTTTGTATTAGGTCGGCCATGTATGTATTATCCCACTCATGTATTAATTCACTCGCCCATGTATGTATTCACTCGCCCATGTATGTATTCACTCGCCCATGTATGTATTTGCTCGCCGTTGTATGTATTTGCTCGTCAATGGATGTAATAGCTCGCCCATTTATGTATTTACCCATCCATGTATGTATTCGATCGCCCATGTATATATTTACTCACCCATGTAGGTATTCGCTCGCCCATGTATGTATTTACTCACCCATGTATGTTGTCGCTCGCCCATGTAAGTATTTACTCAACCATGTATGTATTCCCTCGCCAATGTATGTATTAACTTATCCATGTATGTGTTCGCTCGCCCATGTATGTATTTACTCGCTCATGTATGTGTTCACTTGCTTATGTATGTACTCACTTGCTCATGTATGTATTCACTCGCCCATGTATGTATTCGCTCACCCACGTATATATTTACTCACCAATGTATATATTCACTCGTTCATGTGTGTGTTGGTTCGCCAATGTATGTATTCGCTTGCACATGTAAGTATTTACTCACCCATGTATGTATTCGCTCGCACATGTAAGTATTTACTCACCCATGTATGTATTCGCTCGCACATGTAAGTATTTACTCACCCATGTATGTATTCGCTCGCACATGTATGTATTTACTCACCCATGTATGTATTCGCTCGCACATGTAAGTATTTACTCACCCATGTACGTATTCGCTTGCATATGTAAATATTTACTGACCCATGTATGTATTCGCTTGTATATGTAAGTATTTTCTCACCCATGTATGTATTCGCTCGCACATGTAAGTATTTACTCATCCATGTATGTATTCGCTTGCACATGTAAGTAATTACTCACCCATGTATGTATTCGCTTGCATATGTAAGTATTTACTCACCCATGTATGTATTCGCTCGCCCATGTAAGTATTTACTCACCCATGTATGTATTCGCTCGCTCATGTAAGTATTTACTCACCCATGTATGTATTCGCTTGCTCATGTAAGTATTTACTCACCCATGTATGTATTCGCTCGCACATGTAAGTATTTTCTCACCCATGTATGTATTCGCTTGCACATGTAAGTATTTACTCACCCATGTATGTATTCGCTTGCACATGTAAGTATTTACTCACCCATGTATGTATTTGCTCGCCCATGTAAGTATTTACGCACCCCTGTATGTATTCGCTTGCACATGTAAGTATTTACTCACCCATGTATGTATTCGCTCTCACATGTAAGTATTTACTCACCCATGTATGTATTCGCTTGCACATGTAAGTATTTACTCACCCATGTATGTATTCGCTCGCACATGTAAGTATTTACTCACCCATGTATGTATTCGCTTGCACATGTAAGTACTTTCTCACCCATGTATGTATTCGCTTGCAAATGTAAGTATTTAATCACCCATGTATTTATTCGCTCGGCCTTGTATGTATTAACTTATCCATGTATGTGGTCGTTCGCCCATGTATGTATTTACTCGTTATGTATGTGTTAACTTGCTCATATATGGAATGAATTGTTCATGTATGTATTCACTCGCCCATGTATGTATTCCCTCAGCTATGTATGTATTTGCTCGCCCATGTATGTATATGCTCACCCATTTAAATATTCGCTCGCGTATGTATTCATATGGATGCATATGTATGTATTCTTTCACATATGTATATATTCGCTTACCCATGTATGTATTCACTCGCTTATTTATGTATTCGCTCGTACATGTATGTATTTACTCACCCATGTATGTATCCGCTTGGAAATGTATGTATTTGCTCGCACATGTGTGTATTTCCTCACCTTTGTATGTATTCACTCATCCATGTATGTATTTACTAAACCATGTATGTATTTGTTCGCTCATGTATTTATTACCTCACCCATGTATGTATTCGCTCGTCCATGTATGTATTTCCTCAACCATGTATGTATTTGCTCGCACATGTGTGTATTTCCTCACCCCTGTATGTATTCGCTCGACCATGTATGTATTTCCTCAAGCATGTATGTATTTGCTCGCACATGTGTGTATTTTATCACCCCTGTATTTATTTGCTCGTCCATGTATGTATTTGCTCACCCATGTATGCATTCGCTGGCCCATGTATTTATTCCCTTCACTAGCCTATTTATGTTCTCTCTCGCCCATGTATGTATTCACTCGGCTATGTATGTATTCACTCGCCCATGTATATATTCACTCGCCCATGTATGTATTCACTCGCCCATGTATGTATTCACTCACCCATCTATGTCTTCACTCGCACATGTATGTATTCACTCGCCCATGTATGTATTCACTCACCCATGTATGTATTCACTCGCACATGTATGTATTCACTCGCCCATGTATGTATTCACTCGCCCATGTATGTATTCACTCACCCATGTATGTATTCACTCGCACATGTATGTATTAACTCGCCCATGTATGTATTCACTCGCCCATGTATGTATTCGCTTGCCCGTGTATGTATTTGCTCGCCCATGTATAAATTCGCTCCCCCATTTATGTATTCCCTCGCCCATGTATGTATTCGCTCGCCCATATATGTATTCACTCGCCCATGTATGTATTTACTCGCCCATGTATGTGTTCGCTCACCCATGTATGTATTCGCTCGTCTATGTATGTATTCGCTCGCCCATGTAAGTATTCGTTCCCCCATGTATGTATTGGCTCGGCCATGTATGTATTCACTCGCCCATTTATGTATTCCCTCGCCCATGTATGTATTCGCTCGCCCATGTATGTATTCACTCGCCCATGTTTGTATTGACTCGCCCATGTATGTGTTCGCTTACCCATGTATGTATTCGCTCGTCCATGTATGTATTCGCTCGCCCATGTAAGTATTTGCTCACCCATGTATGTATTCGCTCGGCCATGTATGTATTCACTCGCACATTTATTTATCCGCCCGCACATGTATGTATTCACTCGCCCATGAATGTATTTGCTCGCCCATGTATGTATTCACTCGCTTATGTATGTATTTGCTCGTTCATGTATGTATTTGCTTGCCCAAGTATGTATTCACTCGCCCATGTATGTATTCACTCGCTTATGTATGTATTTGCTCGTTCATGTATGTATTTGCTTGCCCAAGTATCTATTCACTCGCCCATGTATGTATTTGCTCATCCATGTATGTATTCGTTCGCCCATATATGCATGTATTTGCTCACCATTGAATGTATTCGCTCGCCCGTGTATGTATTCACTCGGCCATGTATGTATTCACTCATTCATGTATGTATTCACTCGCCCATGTATGTATTCACTCACCCATGTATGTATTCACTCGCACATGTATGTATTCACTCGCCCATGTATTTATTTGCTCGCCCATGTATGTATTCGCTCTCCCATGTATGTATTCACTCGCACATGTATGTATTCACTCGCCCATGTATGTATTCACTCGCCCATGTATGTATTCGCTTGCCCGTGTATGTATTTGCTCGCCCATGTATGTATTCGCTCCCCCATTTATGTATTCCCTCGCCCATGTATGTATTCGCTCGCACATGTAAGTATTTACTCACCCATGTATGTATTCGCTTGCACATGTAAGTACTTTCTCACCCATGTATGTATTCGCTTGCAAATGTAAGTATTTAATCACCCATGTATTTATTCGCTCGGCCTTGTATGTATTAACTTATCCATGTATGTGGTCGTTCGCCCATGTATGTATTTACTCGTTATGTATGTGTTAACTTGCTCATATATGGAATGAATTGTTCATGTATGTATTCACTCGCCCATGTATGTATTCCCTCAGCTATGTATGTATTTGCTCGCCCATGTATGTATATGCTCACCCATTTAAATATTCGCTCGCGTATGTATTCATATGGATGCATATGTATGTATTCTTTCACATATGTATATATTCGCTTACCCATGTATGTATTCACTCGCTTATTTATGTATTCGCTCGTACATGTATGTATTTACTCACCCATGTATGTATCCGCTTGGAAATGTATGTATTTGCTCGCACATGTGTGTATTTCCTCACCTTTGTATGTATTCACTCATCCATGTATGTATTTACTAAACCATGTATGTATTTGTTCGCTCATGTATTTATTACCTCACCCATGTATGTATTCGCTCGTCCATGTATGTATTTCCTCAACCATGTATGTATTTGCTCGCACATGTGTGTATTTCCTCACCCCTGTATGTATTCGCTCGACCATGTATGTATTTCCTCAAGCATGTATGTATTTGCTCGCACATGTGTGTATTTTATCACCCCTGTATTTATTTGCTCGTCCATGTATGTATTTGCTCACCCATGTATGCATTCGCTGGCCCATGTATTTATTCCCTTCACTAGCCTATTTATGTTCTCTCTCGCCCATGTATGTATTCACTCGGCTATGTATGTATTCACTCGCCCATGTATATATTCACTCGCCCATGTATGTATTCACTCGCCCATGTATGTATTCACTCACCCATCTATGTCTTCACTCGCACATGTATGTATTCACTCGCCCATGTATGTATTCACTCACCCATGTATGTATTCACTCGCACATGTATGTATTCACTCGCCCATGTATGTATTCACTCGCCCATGTATGTATTCACTCACCCATGTATGTATTCACTCGCACATGTATGTATTAACTCGCCCATGTATGTATTCACTCGCCCATGTATGTATTCGCTTGCCCGTGTATGTATTTGCTCGCCCATGTATAAATTCGCTCCCCCATTTATGTATTCCCTCGCCCATGTATGTATTCGCTCGCCCATATATGTATTCACTCGCCCATGTATGTATTTACTCGCCCATGTATGTGTTCGCTCACCCATGTATGTATTCGCTCGTCTATGTATGTATTCGCTCGCCCATGTAAGTATTCGTTCCCCCATGTATGTATTGGCTCGGCCATGTATGTATTCACTCGCCCATTTATGTATTCCCTCGCCCATGTATGTATTCGCTCGCCCATGTATGTATTCACTCGCCCATGTTTGTATTGACTCGCCCATGTATGTGTTCGCTTACCCATGTATGTATTCGCTCGTCCATGTATGTATTCGCTCGCCCATGTAAGTATTTGCTCACCCATGTATGTATTCGCTCGGCCATGTATGTATTCACTCGCACATTTATTTATCCGCCCGCACATGTATGTATTCACTCGCCCATGAATGTATTTGCTCGCCCATGTATGTATTCACTCGCTTATGTATGTATTTGCTCGTTCATGTATGTATTTGCTTGCCCAAGTATGTATTCACTCGCCCATGTATGTATTCACTCGCTTATGTATGTATTTGCTCGTTCATGTATGTATTTGCTTGCCCAAGTATCTATTCACTCGCCCATGTATGTATTCGCTCATCCATGTATGTATTCGTTCGCCCATATATGCATGTATTTGCTCACCATTGAATGTATTCGCTCGCCCGTGTATGTATTCACTCGGCCATGTATGTATTCACTCATTCATGTATGTATTCACTCGCCCATGTATGTATTCACTCACCCATGTATGTATTCACTCGCACATGTATGTATTCACTCGCCCATGTATTTATTTGCTCGCCCATGTATGTATTCGCTCTCCCATGTATGTATTCACTCGCACATGTATGTATTCACTCGCCCATGTATGTATTCACTCGCCCATGTATGTATTCGCTTGCCCGTGTATGTATTTGCTCGCCCATGTATGTATTCGCTCCCCCATTTACGTATTCCCTCGCCCATGTATGTATTCGCTCGCCCATATATGTATTCACTCGCCCATGTATGTATTTACTCGCCCATGTATGTGTTCGCTCACCCATGTATGTATTCGCTCGTCTATGTATGTATTCGCTCGCCCATGTAAGTATTCGTTCCCCCATGTATGTATTCGCTCGGCCATGTATGTATTCACTCGCCCATTTATGTATTCCCTCGCCCATGTATGTATTCGCTCGCCCATGTATGTATTCACTCGCCCATGTATGTATTTACTCGCCCATGTATGTGTTCGCTTACCCATGTATGTATTCGCTCGTCCATGTATGTATTCGCTCGCCCATGTAAGTATTCGCTCACCCATGTATGTATTCGCTCGGCCATGTATGTATTCACTCGCCCATTTATTTATCCGCCTGCACATGTATGTATTCACTCGCCCATGAATGTATTTGCTCGCCCATGTATGTATTCACTCGCTTATGTATGTATTTGCTCGTTCATGTATGTATTTGCTTGCCCAAGTATGTATTCACTCGCCCATGTATGTATTCACTCCCTTATGTATGTATTTGCTAGTTCATGTATGTATTTGCTTGCCCAAGTATGTATTCACTCGCCCATGTATGTATTCGTTCATCCATGTATGTATTCGTTCGCCCATATATGCATGTATTTGCTCACCATTGAATGTATTCGCTCGCCCGTGTATGTATTCACTCGGCCATGTATGTATTCACTCATTCATGTATGTATTCACTCGCCCATGTATGTATTCACTCTGCCATGTATGTATTCACTCACTCATGTATGTATTCACTGGCCCATGTATGTATTCACTCGGCCATGTATGTATTCCCTCGCCTGTGTATGTATTCACTCGCCCATTTATGTATTCGCTCTTCCATGTATGTATTCGCTCGCCCATGTATGTATTCACTCGCCTATGTATGTATTTGCTCACCATTGAATGTATTCGCTCTCCCGTGTATGTATTCTCTCGCTCATGTATGTATTCGCTCTTCCATGTATGTATTCGCTCACTCATGTATGTATTCGCTTGGCCATGTATGTATTCGCTCGGCCATGTATGTATTCGCTCGGCCATGTATGTATTCGCTCACCCATGTATGTATTCGCTCGGCCATGTATGTATTCGCTTGGCCATGTATGTATTCGCTCGGCCATGTATGTATTCGCTCGGCCATGTATGTATTCGCTCGGCCATGTATGTATTCACTCGGCCATGTATGTATTCACTCGGCCATGTATGTATTCAATCGCCCATGTATGTATTCACTCGGCCATGTATGTATTCACTCGCCCATGTATGTATTCACTCGGCCATGTATGTATTCACTCGGCCATGTATGTATTCACTCGCCCATGTATGTATTCGCTCGCCCATGTATGTATTCACTCGGCCATGTATGTATTCACTCGCTTATGTATGTATTCACTCGGCCATGTATGTATTCAATCGGCCATGTATATATTCACTCGGCCATGTATGTATTTACTCGGCCAAGTATGTATTCAATCGCCCATGTATGTATTCACTCGGCCATGTATGTATTCACTCGCCCATGTATGTATTCGCTCGGCCATATTTGTATTTCCTCACCCATGTATTTATATGCTTTCCCATGTGTGTATATGCTCACTATGTATGTATTTTCTCGCATATGTATGTATTTGCTCATCCCTGTATTTATTTACTCACCCATGTATGTATTCGCTTTCCCATGTATATATTTACTCGCCCATGTATGTATTCTCTCTACCATGTATGTATTTACTCACCCATGTATATCTTTGCTCGTCCATGTATATATTCGCTCGCCCATGTATGTATTCCATTTCTATTCCTTCCCTCCTCCCTTCTTCTCCTCGTATCCTTACCCTTCCCCCCTTCCCTACTCTTCCTTCCATTCCCAGCAAATCCCACTCCTGACTCCCCTCCTCACCTCTCCCTATGTAATCCCTACACCTTACTCTCTACCCAATACCCTTTCCATCGTTACCTTTTCCCCACTCCCCACTCCCCCTTCCCTCCCTACGCCTTTCCTCATCACCATTCTCTTTTTCATCCCCACCCCTTCCTCCCTACCCACTCTCCCTTCCCCCTTCCCAAGTTCTCCTTCCAGTGTTACCATTTCCTTCCTCCCCTCTCTACCATCCATCCCTATCCTTTCCTTCCTCCTCCGTCCCCCTTCCATACCTAGCAACTCTTACTTCCATCCACAACCCTCAGTCCCTCCTTACTTCACCTTCCATCACTACCTCTTTTTCCCTCCTTAGTTTTCCTCCTCTCAAATTCCTCTTCCCTCTTCCCCCTCCCGCTTTGTATCCTTACCCTTTCCCCTCATCCAATTCACCCTTCCATACAAATCATTTCCCATTCCCCACTTCCCCTAAAATTCCCCCTCCCTCCCTCCCAACTCCCCTTCTTTCCCTAACAATTCCAATCTCAACACTCCCTCTTCAATTACTTCCCATTCCTTCCTCCCTAATCTCTATACCATTCCTTCATTTTCCTTCTTCCCCACTTTCCCTTCTATCCCTCCTCTTCCTTCTTCTTCCTCTTCTTGCCTCCCCTAACCCTTCCAGCTACTATACTCTCCCTTCCAATTCCACACTCACTTTTCTATATCTGCCCAATTTTGCCCCCAGACTCCCCCTCCCTTCCATACCCCTTCCCCCTCCATACTTATCCATTCTCCCTTTCCACTCCCCTTCCCATCACTTATCCATTCTCTCTTTCCACTCCCCTTCCCATCACTTATCCACTCTCCCTTTCCACTCCCCTTCCCATCACTTATCCATTCTCCCTTACCACTCCCCTTCCCATCATTTATCCATTCTCCCTTTCCACTCCCCTTCCCATCACTTATCCATTCACCCTTTCCACTCCCCTTCCCATCACTTATCCATTCTCCCTTTCCACTCCCCTTCCCATCACTTATCCATTCTCCCTTTCCACTCCCCTTCCCATCACTTATCCATTCTCCCTTACCAATCCCCTTCCCATCACTTATCCATTCTCCCTTTCCACTCCCCTTCCCATCACTTATCCATTCTCCCTTTCCACTCCCCTTCCCATCACTTATCCATTCTCCCTTTCCACTCCCCTTCCCATCACTTATCCATTCTCCCTTTCCACTCTACTTCCCATCACTTATTCATTCTCCCTTTCCACTCCCTTTCCCATCACTTATCCATTCTCCCTTACCACTCCCCTTCCCATCACTTATCCATTCCCCCTTTCCACTCCCCTTTCCATCACTTATCCATTCTCCCTTTCCACTCCCCTTCCCATCACTTATCCATTCTCCCTTTCCACTCCCCTTCCCATCACTTATCCATTCTCCCTTTCCACTTCCCTTCCCATCACTTATTCATTCTCCCTTTCCACTCCCCTTCCCATCACTTATCCATTCTCCCTTACCACTCCCCTTCCCATCACTTATCCATTCTCCCTTTCCACTCCCCTTCCCATCACTTATCCATTCTCCCTTTCCACTCCCCTTCCCATCACTTATTCATTCTCCCTTTCCACTCCCCTTCCCATTACTTATCCATTCTCCCTTTCCACTCCCCTTCCCATCACTTATTCATTCTCCCTTTCCACTCCCTTTCCCATCACTTATCCATTCTCCGTTACCACTCCCCTTCCCATCACTTATCCATTCTCCCTTTCCACTCCCCTTCCCATCACTTATCCATTCTCCCTTTCCACTCCCCTTCCCATCACTTATCCATTCTCCCTTTCCACTCCCCTTCCCATCACTTATCCATTCTCCCTTTCCACTCCCCTTCCCATCACTTATCCATTCTCCCTTTCCACTCCCCTTCCCATCACTTATCCATTCTCCCTTTCCACTCCCCTTCCCATCACTTATTCATTCTCCCTTTCCACTCCCCTTCCCATTACTTATCCATTCTCCCTTTCCACTCCCCTTCCCATCACTTATTCATTCTCCCTTTCCACTCCCCTTCCCATCACTTATCCATTCTCCCTTACCACTCCCCTTCCCATCACTTATTCATTCTCCCTTTCCACTCCCCTTCCCATCACTTATCCATTCTCCCTTTCCACTCCCCTTCCCATCACTTATCCATTCTCCCTTTCCACTCTCCCTTCAAACCCAAACTATTACTCCCTCGCCACCACCCCTTCCATCTTTACCCATTCCTCCCTCACCACTCCTCCTTCCCTCTTTACCCTTTACCCAAACTCTACTGTTTCTTCCATTCCTAACTCTTCCCCATTCTTCAGTCCCCATTTCTTTCCTACCTCTTCCCCTCTCCCCATTCCCTTTACATCCCTCCCCCTTCCTGCATACCCGATCCCGATACCATCCCTTCTTTTTTTCATCTCCAAAATTCTCCTTCCCCCCTTTCCTTTCTTCCCCCTACCATCCCTACCTTTTTTTTTTCTCAATCCAACATCCGCTTACCCCCTTCCTACCCGCCCATTTCCATCCTTATCCCTTCCGAATGTAGTTTCCATAAATATCCCTTTAACCTTTAGAGCTCCCTACCTTCCCAATCACCCTTCCATCACTACCCATTCCTTTCTCCTCACTCCCCATACCATCGATACCCCCTTCCCCATCCCAACTCTTTCTTCCATCCTTAGCACTTCCCGGTCCAAACTCCGCAATACATCCTTAACATCCTTAACATAGGTGAAAGAATATAAACATGTGAATGCATACATACACGTTCGAGTGAATACAAACATGGGCAAGCGAATACATACGTGGGCGAGCGAATACATACATATGTGAAAGAATACATACATATGCGAGCAAATACATACATAGTGAGCATATACACACATGGGAAAGCAAATAAATACATGGGTGAGGAAATACAAATATGGGCGAGCAAATACATACATGGGTGAGCAAATACAGACATGGAAGAGTGAATACTTATGTGGGCAAGCTAATACATACATGGGCGAGCGAATACATACATGGGTGAAGGAATACATACATGGGCGAGTGAATACATACATGGGCTAGCAAATACATACATGGGGAAGCGAATAAATGCATGCGTGAGTGAATACATTCAGGGGTGGGGGAATGCATAAAAGGGTGAGTGTATACATACATGGGTGACCAATACATACATAGACGAGCAAATACATACATAGGCGAGGGAATATAAATATGGGCGAGGAAATACATACATGGGTGAGTGAATACATACATGGGTGAATGAATACATACATGCGTGTGCCAACACATGCATGGGCGAGCGAATACATACATGTGCGAACTAATACATACATGAGAGAGCGTATATATACATGGATGAGCGAATACATACATGAACAAGCGAATACATACATGGGCGAGCGAATACATACATGGGCGAGTGAATACATAAATGGGCGAGCGAATACATACATGGGAGAGCGAAAAAATACATGGGGGAGCGAATAAATACATGGGTGAGCGAATACACACATGGGGGAGCAAATACATACATAACCGAGCGTATACATTCATATGCGAGTGAATACATACATATGCGAGTAAAGACATACATGGGCGAGCGAATACATACATGGGAGAGCGAATACATACATGGGAGAGCGAATACATACATGGGAGAGCGAATACATATATGGGAGAGCGAATACATACATGGGAGAGCGAATATATACATGGGAGAGCGAATACATACATGGGAGAGCGAATACGTACATGGGAGAGCGAATACATACATGGGAGAGCGAATACATACATGGGTGAGCGAATACATACATGGGAGAGCGAATACATACATGGGAGAGCGAATACATACATGGGAGAGCGAATACATACATGGGAGAGCGAATACATACATGGGTGAGCGAATAAATACATAACCGAACGTATACATTCATATGCTATTGAATACATACATGTGCGAGTGAATACATACATGGGTGAGTTAATACAAACATGGGCGAATTAATACATACATGTGCAAGTGAATACATACATGTGCGAGTGAATACATACATGGGCGAGTTAATACATACATGTGCGAGTGAATACATACATGTGCGAATGAATACATACATGTGCGAATGAATACATACATGTGCGAGTGAATACATACATGTGCGAATGAATACATACATGTGCGAATGAATACATACATGTGTGAATGAATACATACATGTGCGAGTGAATACATACATGTGCGAATGAATACATACATGTGCGAATGAAGACATACATGTGCGAGTGAATACATACATATGCGAGTGAATACATACATGTGCGAGTGAATACATACATATGCGAGTGAATACCTACATGTGCGAGTGAATACATACATGTGCAAATGAATACATACATGTTCGAGTGAATACATACATGGGTGAGTAAATAAATACAGGGATGAGCAAATACATACATATGCGAGCAAATACATACATAGTGAGCATATACACACATGAGAAAGCAAATAAATACATGGGTGAGGAAATACAAATATGGGCGAGCGAATACATGCATGGGCGAGTGAATACATACATGGCCGAGTGAATACATACATGGGCGATTGAATACATACATGGCCGAGTGAATACATACATGGCCGAGTGAATACATAAATGGCTGAGTGAACACATACATGGCCGAGTGAATACATACATGAGCGAGTGAATACATACATGGCCGAGTGAATACATACATGGGCGAGCGAATACATACCTGGGCGAGTGAATACATACATGGCCAAGTGAATACATACATGGCCGAGTGAATACATACATGGGCGAGTGAATACATACATGTGCGAGTGAATACATACATGAGCGAGTGAATACATACATGTGCGAATGAAGACATACATGGGCGAGTGAATACATACATGTGCGAGTGAATACATACATGGGCGAGTGAATACATACATGTGCGAGTGAATACATACATGGGCGAGTGAAGACATACATGGGCGAGTGAATACATACATGGGAGAGTGAATACATACATGGGCGAGTGAATACATACATGGGCGAGTGAATACATACATGGGCGAGTGAATACATACATGGGCGAGTGAATACATACATGTGCGAGTGAATACATACATGGACGAGTGAATACATACATGTGCGATTGAATACATACATGGGCGAGTGAATACATACATGTGCGAGTGAATACATACATGGGCGAGTGAATACATACATGGGCGAGTGAATACATACATGGGCGAGTGAATACATACATGGGCGAGTGAATACATACATGGGCGAGTGAATACACACATGGGCGAGTGAATACATACATGGGCGAGTGAATACATACATGAGCGAGTGAATACATACATGGGCGAGTGAATACATACATGGGCGAGTGAATACATACATGGGCGAGAGAATACATACATGTGCGAATGAATACATACATGGGCGGGTGAATACATACATGGGCGAGTGAATACATACATGGGCGAGTGAATACATACATGTGCGAGAGAACATAAATAGGCTAGTGAAGGGAATAAATACATGGGCCAGCGAATGCATACATGGGTGAGCAAATACATACATGCTCTAGGAAATACATACATGGACGAGCGAACACATACAGGGGTGAGGAAATACACACATGTGCGAGCAAATACATACATGGTTGAGGAAATACATACATGGACGAGCGAATACATACATGGGTGAGGTAATAAATACATGAGCGAACAAATACATACATGGTTGAGTAAATACATTCATGGATGAGTGAATACATACAAAGGTGAGGAAATACACACATGTGCGAGCAAAAACATACATTTCAAAGCGGATACATACATGGGTGAGTAAATACATACATGTACGAGCGAATACATAAATAAGCGAGTGAATACATACATGGGTAAGCGAATATATACATATGTGAAAGAATACATACATATGCATACATATGAATACATACGCGAGCGAATATTTAAATGGGTGAGCATATACATACATGGGCGAGCACATACATTCATAGCTGAGGGAATACATACATGGGCGAGTGAATACATACATGAACAATTCATTACATACATGAGCAAGTGAACACATACATAACGAGTAAATACATACTTGGGCGAACGAACACATAGATGGATAAGTTTATACATACAAGGGCGAGCGAATACATACATGGGTGAGTAAATACTTACATGTGCAAGCGAATACATACATGTGTGAGAAAGTACTTACATGTGCAAGCGAATACATACATGGGTGAGTAAATACTTACATGTGCGAGCGAATACATACATGGGTGAGTAAATACTTACATGTGCAAGCGAATACATACATGGGTGAGTAAATACATACATGTGCAAGCGAATACATACATGGGTGAGTAAATACTTACATGTGCAAGCGAATACATACATGGGTGAGTAAATACTTACATGGGCGAGCGAATACATACATGGGTGAGTAAATACTTACATGTGCAAGCGAATACATACATGGGTGAGTAAATACTTACATGTGCAAGCGAATACATACATGGGTGAGTAAATACTTACATGTGCGAGCGAATACTTACATGGGTGAGTAAATACTTACATGTGCAAGCGAATTCACACATGGGTGAGTAAATACTTACATGGGCGAGCGAATACATACATGGGTGAGTAAATACTTACATGTGCGAGCGAATACATACATGGGTGAGTAAATACTTACATATGCAAGCGAATACATACATGGGTGAGTAAATACTTACATGTGCAAGCGAATACATACATGGGTGAGTAAATCCTTACATATGCACGCGAATACATACATGGGTGAGTAAATACTTACATATGCAAGCGAATACATACATGGGTGAGTAAATACTTACATGTGCAAGCGAATACATACATGGGTGAGTAAATACTTACATGTTCGAGCGAATACATACATGGGTGAGTAAATACTTACATGTGCGAGCGAATACATACATGGGTGAGTAAATACTTACATGTGCGAGCGAATACATACATTGGCGAACCAACACACACATGAACGAGTGAATATATACATTGGTGAGTAAATATATACGTGGGTGAGCGAATACATACATGGGCGAGTGAATACATACATGAGCAAGTGAGTACATACATAAGTAAGTGAAAACATACATGAGCGAGTAAATACATACATGGGCGAGCGAACACATACATGGATAAGTTAATACATACATAGGCGAGGGAATACATACGTGGTTAAGTAAATACTTACATGGGCGAGCGACAACATACATGGGTGAGTAAATACATACATATGCGAGCGAATACCTACATGGGTGAGTAAATATATACATGGGCGATCGAATACATACATGGATGGGTATATACATACATGGGCGAGCTATTACATCCATAAACGAGCAAATACATACAACGGCGAGCAAATACATACATGGGCGAGTGAATACATACATGGGCGAGTGAATACATACATGGGCGAGTAAATTAATACATGGGTGAGAGAATACATACATGGCCGACCTAATACAAACATGAGTGAGCAAATATATACATTGACGTGCGAATACATACATGAGGGAGCAAATACATACATGGGTGAGCAAATACATACATGGGCGAGCGAATACATACATGGGCGAGCGAATACATACATGTTCGAGCGAATACATACATAAGCGAATGAATACATACTTGCGCGAGCAAATATATACATGGGCGAGTAAATACATAAATGTGTGAGTAAATACATACAAGGGCGAGCGAATACATACATGGGGGTGCGAAGACATACATAGGCGAGCGAATACATACATGGGAAGGCGAATACATATGAACGAGCGAATACATACATAAGCGAGCGTATACATACATGGGAAAGCAAATACATACATTTGCAAGCGAATTCATACATGGGTGAGCGAATACATACATGGATGAGCGAATACATTCATGGGTGAGAGAATACATACATGGGCGAGCGAATACATACATGGGCGAGTGAATACTTACATTCAGGTTGAGTGAATACATACATAGGCTAGCGAATACATTCATGGGCGAGTGAATACTTACATTCATGGTTGAGTGAATACATACATGGGCGAGCGAATACATACATGGGCGAGCGAATACATACATGGACAAGCGATTACATTCATGGGCGAGCGAATACATACATGGGTGAGTGAATACATACATGGGTGAGCGAATACATACATGGGTGAGCGAATACATACATGGGTGGGTGAATACATACATGGGTAAGCGAACACATACTTTGGCGAGCAATACATACATGGGGGAGCGAATACATACATGCGCATGGGTGAGTGAATATATACATGAGCGAGGGAATATATATATATATATATATATATATATATATATATATATATATATATATATATATATGTATATAAATATATATATATATATATATATATATATATATATATATATATATATATATATATATATATATATATACATATATATATACATATATATATATATATATATATATATATATATATATATATATATATATATATATATATATATATATATACATACACACATGTGCGAGCAAATGCATACATGGCTGAGTGAATACATATAAGAGCGAGCTAATACATACATACATGGGCGAGCGAATACATACATGTGCGAGCTAATACATACATGGGCGAGCGATTACTTACATATGCGAGCGAATAAATACATGGGCGAGCGAATACATACATGGGCGAGCGAATACATACATGGGCGAGCGAATACATACATGGGAGAGCGAATGCATACATGGGAGAGCAAATACATACATGGGAGAGCGAATACATACATGGGCGAGCGAATACATACATGGGCGAGCGAATACATACATGGGCGAGCGAATACATACATGGGAGAGCGAATACATACATGGGCGAGCGAATACATACATGGGCGAGCGAATACATACATGGGCGAGCGAATACATACATGGGCGAGCGAATACATACATGGGCGAGCGAATACATACATGGGCGAGCGAATACATACATGGGCGAGCGAATACAGACATGGGCGAGCGAATATATACATGGGCGTGTGAATACATACATGGATGAGCGAATACATAAATGAGTGAGTAAATACATACATGAGCATGGGTGAGTGAATCCATTTATGGGCGAGTGAATACATTCATGGGCGAGTGAATAAATACATGGGCGAGTGAATACATACATGTGCGAGCGAATACATACATGTGCGAGTGAATACATACATGGGCGAGCGAATGCATACATGGGCGAGCGAATACATACATGGGCGAGCGAATACATACATGGGCGAGCGAATACATACATGGGCGAGCGAATACATACATGGGCGAGCGAATACATACATGGGCGAGCGAATACATACATTGGCGAGTGAAAACATTCATGGGCGAGTGAATACATAGGCGAGCGAATACATACATGGGCGAGCGAATACATACATTGGCGAGTGAAAACATACATGAGCGAGTGAATACATAGGCGAGCGAATACATACATGGGCGAACAAATACATACATTGGCGAGGGAAAACATACATGGACGAGTGAATACATAGGCGAGCGAATACATACATTGGCGAGCGAATACTTACATTGGCGAGTGAAAACATACATGGGCGAGTGAATACATAGGCGAGCGAATACATACATGGAAGAGTGAATACAGACATGGGCGAACGAATACATACATGGGTGATGTAATACATACATGTGTGAGCAAATACATACATGGGCGGGCGAATACATACATTGGCGAACGAATACATACATGGGTGCGGGAATATATACATAGGCGAGCGAATACATACATGAGTAAGTGAATTCATGCATGGGTTAGTAAATACATACATGGGTGAGCGAATACATACACTGGCGAATGAATACATACAATGGCGAGCGAATACGTACATGAGTGAGTAAATACAAATATGGCCGAATGAATAGTTACATGAGCGAGCGAATACATACATAGGTGAAAGAATACATACATGGCTGAATGAGTGCAGGTAAACACAGCTTAACTCATTTGCACACTTTCACTTGCTCTCAGCTGGCCAGACGCATATCATTTTTGAAATTTGGTTATCCTGTAATTTCTGGTCCTACCGAATCTCATCTTAACCTAAACCCTATCCTAACATAACCTAGTTAATCAAAATGTTATCACAACAACAATTACAGCAACAACAACAACTAATATTATTATTATTTCTTTTACTTCTACTACTATTACTACTACCATTGTTGTTGCTGCTACTAATACTTCTACTATTACTACTTTTGCTAATGCTATTACTACTACTAGTACTACTACTACTACTACTACTACTACTACTACTACTACTACTACTACTACTACTACTACTACTACTACTATTACTACTACTACTACTACTACTACTACTACTTCTACTACTACTACTACTATTACTACTACTATTACTACTACTACTACTACTACTACTACTACTACTACTACAGGGAGAGGTATTGGGGATGGGGAGGGGGGATTGGCGAGTCGGATGACGGAGAGTGATGTGGTAGTGATTGATGGAGGAGAAATGAGAGGGAGGGAGGAGGGGCTAGGGATTGAAAAGGAAGAGGTGTGAGGGAGGAAGAAAGGGGGAGAGACTCTAGAGGAAGTGGAGTAAGGAAGGTAGGATGGAGAGATTGGAATGAGGGAAGGTGGAGGATATAGGGGAATGGAGTGAGAGAGGGAGGAGGAGGTACAGATGATAAGGGAGTGGAATGAGGGAAGGTGGAGAATGTAGGGGAGGGTGGAGGAGTGAGTTAAGGGAGGGAGGAAGGCATTTGTATGATAGGGGATGTGGAGCGGGGAGAGGAGAGACGGGGGGAGAGGGAGGTTGTGCTATCCTGGTCCTTGGCCGGTGCTTGATCACCGCTTTCCTCCTCGTCCTTTGCGCCGGGGGGCCAGAACATGGTTCTCCTCGTTGTCTGTAAGGATGGACACCATGTTCTGCACATCCTGCTCCATCTTGCTGAGGGAAGGCCGATCCTCGGGCCAATCCTCCATGCACGCCTTTGCTAGGGGCATGAACAGCTCGTTGAGCCGTCGGTGCTTGGTGCACTTACATACGTCTCTCAGCATCACCCCGACACTGAACACGTCGCTGGAGGGTTGCAGAGGCTCGCCCTTCTTCAGCTCCGGAGACCTGTAATCGGAGGGATGCTGGTAGTCGGGGTTGCGAGGCCAGTTAAACAGCTCAAAATAGAACCTGTCGTTGACCTTGGTGGCGAGCCCAAAGTCAATGACGTGCACAGAAGGACTGGAGGGTCGGCCTGTCACCGTGATGTTGTCACACTTGATGTCATTGTGGACAAACCCTTTTGCATGCACCTCAGCCAGGTTCTTGGCCAGGCCCGCCACCACCCGGAGAAACGTGCCCATAGTGCATCCCTTGATGAGGGTGCGAAGCAGGGACGTGCCGGCGTAGTCCATGACTGCCATAGCCGGCTTGGTGGTGAGCGCGTGCAGACGTGGCGCGCCACCTGCCCCATCCACCTCCAGGGTCACGCGCGCCTCCCACAGGAACATGGTGGGATCCCCGCCAGACTTACTGGCCTTGCGGATGGCGTCACGTCCCTTGAAGGTGACAAGGTCAACGGTGCCAAAAGAGCCTTCCCCGAGGTGTTTTAGGACACGGAGGTCATTCATTTTCTCCTCAGACATCACATTGGTGTGAGTCAACACATACTCTTTGAAATCTGCGAGGAAAGCCTTATCCTCTCTCTCCTCCCTAGCCTCCCTAGTTGTGAGGCTATTGGTCCGTGAAACAGGTCCATGGGAGTGCCGGGTCGTCACCAATTTGTCAATCTGTGAAACAGGTCCATGGGAGTGCCAGGTCGTCACCAATTTGTCAGTCCGTGAAACAGGTCCATGGGAGTGCCGGGTCGTCACCAATTTGTCAGTCCGTGAAACAAGTCCATGGGAATGCCGGGTCGTTACCAAGTTATCAGTCCGTAAAACAGGTCCATGGGAATGCCGGGTCGTCACCAAGTTATCAGTCTGTGAATGTCCGGTCGTCACCAAATTATCAGTCCGAATCCGAGGCTTCTTATGTTTCTTTTTAGCATGTTTTATCCACCAGCGGCTAGCTAGGCCAACTGGCTTCCGCGAGACTGCTAATTAGTACCACGTGGCGCTCACTCCCCTAAGGTAACAGGATTGTAGCCACCAATCCCAAGTAAAAGCACCAGATGGAACAAGCTGCCGCACCTCGTCAAGGTTACACAGTCTCTTGCCCAAGTGGGTGGCTACCCTTGGGCCGCGGCAGTATTATTTATAGTATATATACCTGCTTGAGGCAGGTCACCCTGTTGGTATAGCCCTGCCTGCGCACGTCTAGGCTCAGAGAGTCTGATGCTTGTTTTGCACACTTAAAAAACTGAGGTGCTCTAAATATATAAGTAGAAAAACGTTTTCTTATACTCTTAGCGAGTCAAGAAAAAACAAATCTAACTTAACAACAAACACCAAGCTGCTTCCAGCTGTCCTTAATGAAGCGTGCTTCAGGGGAACAGGCCCAACATCCAAATTATCACTACCCTAAAACACACCCCAATCATCAATACCCGAAAAAACACCCCAATAATCAATACTCCAAAAGACAACCTAATTATCAATACCCCAAAACATGCCCCAGTTATCACTACCTAATAAACATCCCAATTATCAATACCCCAAAAAACACCCCAATAATCAATACACCAAAACACACCCCAATTATCAATACCCCAAAACATGCCCCAGCAATCAATACCCCAAACACACGCAAATTATCAATACCCCCAAAATACACCACAATTATCAATATCCCAAAACACACTGAGGCACCACCACCAACACAAACACTCATTGCTCTTACACACACACACACACACACTCACAGTCGCTTCTACAACACACATACACAAATACACTCACTCCACGTATTACACGCACATGCGCACACACACATTCATTCCCTTAACACCTAGACACCACCAACACAGGAACACACCCACACACCACCACCAACACACAAACACATCCACACACCATCAACACAAATACATACCCCCAGGCACCACCCACACACAAACACACCCCAATTACTAATACTACCAAACACACCTTAATTATCAATACCCCGAAACATACCCCACCTATCAATACCTTAAAAAACACCCCCCAATTATCAATACCTAATTAACTGCCTAATTAACTACCTATTTAACTACCTATCTACCGACCAGCTGAGCAAGTAGTAATGGTCGAGTTCTTGAAAACATTTTATCTATCTATTTCTCT
>JAXIVD010004134.1:25000-37500 GCA_036785275.1 Cancer borealis | reverse complement strand
GGTCGTAGTGGTGATGATGGTGGTGTTAGCAATTTCTTTTATAGTAGTGATAATATAGATAATAGTGATGATGAAGGTGGTGATAGTGATAATGGTACTGGTGGTGGTGGTGATGATGCTGATGGTGATGATGATAGTTGTGGTGATGATGATGATGGTGGTGCACGTGCAGGAACAAGGATACACAGGAGAAGGAGAAGGAGGAGGAGGTGATGACGGGGAGGTTAGGCAGTACACACACACACACATCCCCTACACACACCTGCAAGGCTCCACACCTGCAGACGAGGGACGGGAGCACCTCTGCAGCAGTGTTTGTGTAGGGCTGGGGTGAAGGGGGACGGGGTGGAGGCTCTCAAGGCAACAGAGTAAGGACTGTTAGGTATGCGAGGCACCCCAGCCCTCCCGACCCTTGTAACACCACTCCCTCAGGCCTTGGGGCAGAATAAAGTCAAGTGTTTACAGTTTAGGATAAATAATTACTCTCGCTGACCGCTAACATCTTTGTAAAATATATGTATGCACGTTGAGGAGAGATGATGCATAGATAAATAGATAGACACAGATATATAAATAGATTAGATACATTTATTGATTGATGGGATTCCAATTAGATATAGACAGTTAGATACTTGTTTATTTATGTATTTATTTAGTTAATGGTTTCTTTTCACATTTGTTTATCAGTGTATTCATGATCATTGGGTATGTTTGTGATGCTGAGTGGCGTGAGTCAGCAGTACAGCGGCTCAGAGGATCAGCAGTACAGCGATACAGACTTTCTCTTCCACACATATACTAACACACACCCCAACACACTAACACACACTAACACACACACGAACACAACACACACACACGCACCACATAACAGTTTCCCTCAAGGCTACATTAACAAACAGCTGGTGCTTAATTGGTAGTTTAGCCGCACTATAACTCATTACAAACAATCCAGCAGCACTAGCCATTAGCACCCAGCTGCCATTAGCACCCAAGCCAAGCAGAACGGACACTATTTAGATCTACCATATATGTGCTTCTTGTTTACTGTGTCTTACTCTGAGTCTTCACGTTGTTTTGAGTAGATTCAATGTGACGGTAACTCTTATATTGGACGTCACTAGAGGCTGAGGATCAAGTTAAAGCAGTTATATTATCAGCTTAAGAAGACTCAAGTTATTTTTCTTCTAGGCTGACCACTCATTCATTTATTCATTCATTCATTCATTCTGCCACTGATACTATAATGTTTTGATATATAGCTCTAGTTTTTAATGTGTACTCGTGCCTTTATATAATGCTCTATAAAAAGTGGGACATACATTATTAAACTATATGGACAGAACCTTAATTCTTATAGATAACCATATACTGTACTCGTAGATATGTATTGGTAACCTCAAGTAGAGAGCCGGTTCTTGTGAGGTGAAGTGAGGTGAGGTGGGCGGCAGGATTAGACGGTGGCATTAAGTAGCAATTTCCGAACACACACCACTAACTAGGACGTGAACAGCGGCAGGTGATAAGATAAGGAGCGTTGCATTGCACTCTTTTGGTATGCGAGGGAAGGATAACAATACAGGAATACTTGGAATACCACAAACACTTTATTTACCTATACCTATATTTGTGTATCTTGTCCTCGCCTCCGTTAAATCAATATTACAGTTTAGATTCAGAGTTAAGATCCATCATGACCACTTGTATGTAGTTTTTATTCTCTTTACAGTCGTATTTTTCAGCCTACGGGATATGAACCTCTTTACTATTACATGTACAGTCAACATTACTAAAAAGTGTTAGTTCTTCAGTTTTACATTAAAGTTTGACAGGCAGAGGAAGAAGCTAAGCCCTTCCCTCCCTCCCTCCTCCCCTCCCTCCTTCTACCTTGACGTACGTGTCCGGGATGCACACAAATATTAGGTTCCTTGCACTTGAGAGGAGTCAGGAGTCTTGTGTTTAAGTCCTTTGCTTTAAGGACTCATTTGTCATGCACTTTATCACATCCATATATTTTCAGGAGTAAAGAGAGCTAGGTACAAGTAGTGGGTTATGATTTCCTTTACTGAGGCATAGGGACCATCGTGCTGCTTGGGTGTAGGTGTGGGCGCGGGTGTGGGTGTGGGTCAGCGAGGTGTCATCCCTTATGAGGACAGTTGCATCTCGTGTGCTCGTGTGTAATGACATTAATTAGTTGGTCTGGTGATTATAAAGTAGGATGAGCTTATCAGCGGCACAGGGAGAGGCGCGACGGTGTGTGTGTGTGTGTGTGTGTGTGTGTGTGTGTGTGTGTGCGTGCGTGTGTGCGTGTGTGCGTGTGTGCGTAAGTGAGTGTGAATCATACGAGTGGGGAGAACAAGCCTTTACCTCGTGAAAGTTGATGTTTGTTGGTGTAAGGCATTGAGATCCTCAAGTGTTCAGGTGCCTCACTACCACCCCCCCACCGCCCCCCGCCCACCCTGAACAGCCCCGTGGTTCAGGAGGGAACACTAACACCTCTCCTTCAGGACGCCCCTTTAGCTCTCCTCCTTAATCTCCGGCATCCTTCACACGTGGTAATCAGTGGTGCCGCCCTCCTGCCCTCCGTCCGCCGCCACTTGCCGCCACTGCCGCCGCCGCCCACACCTGCGCGGCGCCGTCCGTCCGGGCTCGTAGTGGTGTACCGGCACCTGAAACATCACACGTCGCTATAAAATCAGTAAAGGTCGCTGGGGTGATGCTGCAGGATCTTCCCACACTCATACACACACACACACACACACACACACACACACACACACACACACACACACACACACACACACACACACACACACACACACACGAGTAGCAGGAGCCTGGTAGTGCATCGTGTTATGAGTCACGCTTAAGGTTGACCCTCGCCACACCTGCCTACACTCAAGGTGGTGACGGACGCTCACCAACATTTCCTGGAAGCTGTGATTTCTCTCATGGCGCCAGTGGACAAAAAAAAAAAGGAAAGGAAGGTGGAGGAGGAGGTGGAGCAGGAGTAGGAAAAGAAGGAGGAGGAGGAGGAGGGGGAGGAGGAGGAGGAGGAGGAGGAGGAGCCACAAGCCGAGTTCGGACCTTGAACAAACTCGCCGGATAAGCCGAAAGACGATAAATCAGGAGCCACAAGAGCAATGAAAACACGCCACACACTCCCCTCCCTCGCTACCGGTGTTCAGGCCTTGACGTCACCGCGATGCCGCCCAATCAAGGGTCAAGGACTTGGTGACGTCACAAGGCGGGGTATTTGAATAATTTCTTTTACATCGCAGGTAAAACGACCCTCTCCCCCTGCCTCCCCCTGCCTCCCCTGCCGCGATAGAGTTCTCGTGTGTGTTGATTCTGGGGTGTTTACGTTGCCGTGACGCAGATACGTACGTTTAATGAAGGTGAAGCTGAGGGAGAAGTAGAGGAGGAGGAGGAGGAGGAGGAGGAGGAGGAGGAGGAGGAGGAGGGAAAGAGAGGAAGAGGATAGAGGAACAAAGAAGGTCTGATGTAAGTGTTCGAAGGACGTGATTACTGTTAATTCCCGGGAAAGGAAAGTATAATTTGATGATAATAATGATGATAATGATGATAATGATAACGGTATTGATAATGATAACAATAGTAAAGATAATAATAATAATAATAATAATATCTGACGCTTTTATTAATATTATCATGATCGTTATTACTATTGTTATTATTATCACTATCATTATTATTATTATTATTATTATTATTATTATTATTATTATTATTATTATTATTAGTCTTCGTTATACACTGACATGAATCTTTAAATCCAAGTCTGAGTATTCCTTGCATGGCGTAAAAGCCGTGCCCTCCCGCCCCGCCCACGCCCACGCCCCTGCCCACGCCCGCTCCCCCCGCAAATAAAAAGATGAAGCTGGGGAACTCCACTCAGTCCTTAAAAAGCAAATATTTTATGAGAGAGAGAGAGAGAGAGAGAGAGAGAGAGAGAGAGAGAGAGAGAGAGAGAGAGAGAGAGAGAGAGAGAGAGAGAGAGAGAGAGAGAGAGAGAGAGCTGAGTACTTATCGTGTTGTTTTTGTCTTCCTTTCATAAGTAAATACAATACACGACAAATTGTAAGATGATAGGAAAAGTTTGTATTATTATTATTATTATTATTATTATTATTATTATTATTATTATTATCATTATTATTATTATTATTATTATTATTTGTTGTTGTTGTGTCAGTTGAATGAAAATGAAAACAAGTCAATTAAATCTCAAGAAAGAGAGAAAAAAAATGAGAAAAAGAGGTAAAGAAGAAACCATATTTTTTCTCACACACACACTCTCTCTCTTTCTCTCTTTCTCTCACTCCTAAGAATGAAGGAGGATAAGTGGATGAACGAAGGAAGGAGAAGGGTGAGCAGGAGAGAAGGATGGATTGAGGGAGGGAGGGAGGAAGAGGAGGAGGAGGAGGAGGGAGGAAATTGCAGATAGTAAGGCAGATACTTTATAATCAGCTAAGAGGGTCAAGTGAGGTCGGGCTGAGTCAGAGGGGAAGGGAAGGGAAGGGAAGGGAAGGGAAGGGGAAGGGAAAGGGGAGGGAAAGGGGAAGTATGTAGTTCGTGAGAAGGAGGTACTTTAGTGAAGATGGTGCATGGCAGTAAGAGAAAATATGAATGGGTGAAGAGAGAAAGAGAGAGAGAGAGAGGAAAAAAGAAAAAGAAAAAGAGTTTACATAAAGAAGATAATTTTGTATGGATGAAGAAATGGAAAAAAATGGGATGGGAAGAAAGGAATGGAGGAGGAGGAGGAGGAGGAGGAGGAGGAGGAGGAGGAGGAGGAGGAGGAGGAGGAGGTGGTGGTAGTAGTAGTAGTAGTCTGTCTGCTTCTCGATATTAAAATAGAAATAATCTCTTTTATCTTGAACACTTTATTTGCACTGCCAGACCCTTGCTTGACTCTCTTCAATTAATCCATCAAGTTGTTTATATATGTATGTATGTATGTATGTATGTATGTATGTATGTATGTATGTATATATGCATTTATGTACGTATGTAAGCTTTGTGTGTGTGTGTGTGTGTGTGTGTGTGTGTGTGTGTGTGTGTGTGTGTGTGTGTGTGTGTGTGTGTGTGTGTGTGTGTGTGTGTGTGTTTTCATCTATCTTTTTATCTATCACTATCTATCTTCTATATCTATTTATCTATCTATTTATCTATCTTTTCGTCTATCTGTCTGTTTTATTTTTTGTGTGTGTGTCTGTTCATGTATATTCATCCATTCTCCTGTCTTTCTCTCTCTCTCTCTCTCTCTCTACCTCCATATATCTTCTATTATCTGTCTTTATCCTGTATTTATTTTTACTTGTATTCATTTATTTCCCTCAGATTTAATTTCCTCTCCACTATATATCTCTTATATCTCTTATTTACCATCATTCTCTCTATTCCTCTTTCTCTCCATTTTTGTATGTGTCAAATTCCATCACTCACTCTTTTTCCAATGCTATTCTGAACCTCCCTTTAACCTTCATAACTGAGGTCTAATTTACATGCCTCTCTTGGCCTTCCTATCTCTCTCTCTCTGTCTCTTTCTTAGTTTTCTCATCCAAGTCTCGCCTCGGATGCTAAAATAATGCGTTAATAAAAGCCAGAACAAGGGTGGGTGTGTTGAAGACGTGTTTTTGTAGTCTATACGCATGTGTCAAGCCTCTCTGATCCTTTACTCTTTTATGTTCGTCTTTCTAACTATGTAATTAACTTTGTTTTGACGTGTTTATTGCTTTCTTATTATTGTATTCCTTTCACGTGGTATTGGAAGCTTATACAGGACAGCGTTTAGTGTCTTGATCTTGATGTTGATCTTGAGCGCACCAGTACTGACGGAAATTAAAAGAAACGATGAATAATATTTAGTAAAAATCTCGTTAACATAGAAGAATATTATTTTTTTCCATCCAAATTAGAAGAATGTTAGAAATAAATGCCTAAAGAAAAATTAAATAAAACCAAAAGTTTAGGAAAAGTTTCGTTAACCTAGAAAATAAAAAAAGGATGTACATTTTCGAACCTAAATAACAAAATACCGAAATGGCAAACCATAATAAACTGTTATGGAGGTGGGCGGAGGTGTACATAGTTACATAATCCTTGGTCCAGCAGGCCGAGGCAGGCAGGCAGACAGCGTACAGCCTACCCACCTGCCACCCACCTGCCACCTGCTTAGCCTCCCGTCTGGAATGGATGATTAATGGGCCACCTGGGGAAGGTAAACTGTGCTAACCCAGATGTCACAACACACTCGCGGCGATGATGATGATGATGATGATGATGATGATGATATGCGATGCTCATGTGTTCGAATTAATATCAAAATACGTAAACTTACAATGAAATGAGCCTATAATACGATTTAACGTATAATATGATATAACGTTTAGTGCCAATCTAGTTTGAAACAAATGAAACATGGAATAAATGTTTTTGAAGTTTAACGTAATGCATTGTGTGGTGTTTATTTAATGTAAATAATTTGTGGTAGTTGATTGTTATTGGTTGTGTTTTGGTGTGTCATTGTTTCACTAGGATTGTGTGAATCTTGTGGGGCTTCATAATTATTTTCGTAAGCTACGCACTAGCCTTATTTTATGATCAAACGTTCAATGACTTTTTGTAATACGAGTCTGTGAAAAGGATGCCTGAAAAGAAAAGAAAAGAAAACTAATGGTCTCGATTTGAAACTATTATTCTATTTTTTTAGTCAACCATGTGAGTATGTCCATTTTCTATCGAGGAAGACTTAAGCCTGAGGTGGTCAGTGTGTTAACATGGTGCATCGCGTGGACACCTTCACAGCCAGACCACTGAATCATATCCTGAACACCGTGTAGGCAAGGTGTTGCAGTCACACAGATATGCGTTGAGGTGACATGAGCGTAGGTAGAACCAAACAATCATGGAGTTATGGATCAGACTGCGGTAGGACGTGATTGTGAGAGATAAGACAATAGCGTGGGTTTGATGGCTCAGTACAGGCGTCACCCAGGCTGCTGCTGCTGCTGCTGCTGCTGTGGCTACTCCGCTCGCTCTCCTTTCAGTGTGAGGCTCGTCATTGGTCTTAAGACGTGTTTAGATGCATAGCAGGAAGGATGAAACTGATGCAGGTGTTTGGAAATAAAGAAAGCAAGTATTACAAAAGCCAGGGTTAGTATAAAAGCGTGATATAAGCTTTGAGCCCGAAACAGAAGGGTCAAGCCGAGTTACCAATTTAGAAATCAAATCAAATCAATTTATACACATGTTTGATATATGACGGGACACATAATGGTGGTTTCATTATTTCTATCCCAACGAAATTCATTATTAGCCCAAGAAGATTATTGACTTAAGTGGTGGGTAAGGAAGTAAGTGGTGGAGGCAAGTTTCACGACGAGTCTTGAAGCAACACACTCGCTCACTCGCTCAAACCAACCACTTGTGAAGCCTCGAGTCTTCATTAACCATTGTTTGTTGTGCGTCGTTACATTATCTTGCTCTGTGACATTGTAAGTCGTAATGCATTGTAGTGTTAATGATAAATGCAATTATGATAATGCTCTATGCACTTAATGTTGATATTGTTAAGCTATTTGAAGGGTGGAATGGCGACATTTTCTCTCTCTCTCTCTCTCTCTCTCTCTCTCTCTCTCTCTCTCTCTCTCTCTCTCTCTCTCTCTCTCTCTCTCTCTCTCTCTCTCTCTCTCTCTCTCTCTCTCTCTCTCCTAGGTTACGTGATTATGTCGGTATTTCCTTAGTTGTTTTAAATCTATATTTGATTTTGATATTCAAGATAACATTGATCTTTGTGATATTTTTTTTCCCTTCATTTAGTATTGGAGGGAATAGTAAGTAATGCAAGGAAAAAAAACAATAGCAATATTAATATTATCGAATACAGTACCGATGATGTCACTTTAACGTAAATACAATGCTAATGTTATAGAATACAGTCTCGGTACATTCAACGAAACCTAAATACAGTATTAATGTTAGGTTAGGTTAAGTCTCCATAACGTCACTTTTACGTAAATACAATGTTAATATTATCACATACATTCCCAATAACTTCACACATAGTATAGATTGATAGCACACAAACCTATCGCCGATTACTACATAGTGACTCACAATAATCTTGCGTAACACAGTCTGGCGGAGTAACTGGAGGCGACGGCGGCGACAGTGGCGTCGGTGGTGGTGACGGCGGCGGGGACTAGGCTCGTGGCGGAATGTTCAAAGTGTTCCCCGGGGGACTTATTAGCTGGGCACCCACACATCCGGCGGCGCCACACGTCGTGCACACAAGGGGGGGCGGGGGGCAGGGGAGCAGGGGGCGGGACTGGATCATATTGCCTGACTAAATGTCGTCACGCGCCTTTGTAGTATTACGTGCGTGTATGTGTGTGTATGTGTGTGTGTATGTGTGTATGTGTGTGTGTGTATGTGTGTGTATGTGTGTGTGTGTGTGTGTGTGTGTGTGTGTGTGTGTGTGTGTGTGTGTGTGTGTGTGTGTGTGTGAAGGCATCTGGTGCTGGTGAGCGTTGGTGGTGATGGGGTTTGACAGGTCGGCCGCCGCTAGTAGGCTTCCGTGCCCTCCTGAGACTCACTTTCCTTCCCGCCAATAACTCATCAGTGGCTTGACGTATTCGCTAGTGTGGTGTGTTTACAAGTTCTGGCTATTAAGCAAGTGGTGGGACAGTAAAGTATATTCATCTAGTTCAATTTCTTAGTATACAATGTTCATATCTTTGGTTTCTACAAGGTTTTTATATAGTGTTCCTTACTAACTGTTTCCTTCCTGGGTGTTGCCGGATAGATGTAGGTGGGGAGAAGCCTTGCTCTATTCTATCTTGCTCTGCCATACTTATTTTATTAGTTGTAGTAATACGTAGTTCGGCAGATACACAGCCGTGGTATTTTGGTTCTGTTTTGTCTATGTAATTTTATGTTATTGTGTATTGAGTAACACTAAGCTAACGTTCCTTCCGCTGTGCCCCCGCCTCCAAACTTGCTTTCTTGCCGTCAAGGAAATAACAAACTTCAAAAAAAGATGAAAGTTTGGTATTTCAAAATATAAATCATGATAAACTTTGATAAGGTTGCTTTGAAATTGTTGAAATCTAAAGTAACTGTTGAAAGTGTCAAGTGCAAACCAAACATAGATATATAAGATAGTATTTTTTAATGCAACACTCCACGGTTCGGTCCGGTTACTAAGCAAGCATTTACTTTGGTTGGTGATCAGTTAATCTTGCCTTCATTTGTAGCCTTCAGGTGAGGTGAGGATGCACACACCACAAATGAATCATTCACGCCGTCTTGGTGCACACAACACAGCCTCGCCACACACACACACACACACACACACACACACACACACACACACACACACACACACACACACACACACAGTAAAGCGGCAGCCTCCACGCCGCCATCCTTGCACCTCCGCCTCCACCTCCTTGTGTTGTTTTATAGATTAGTTTGCAAGTTAATATCAACATTTGCGCAGAAAATTATCATGAGATCTGACATTCTTGCATGGCCAACATTCGTGAGGACCACATACTTTTTGTTGTTGTTGATATATATATATATATATATATATATATATATATATATATATATATATATATATATATATATATATATATATATATATATATACGCATACAGTACCAAGGAGAAGCATGATTTATTTGTATGTTTATATTTCTGAGAGGGAAAGAAGGAATGAAGTAGAGTAGACAAGAGTATCAAGATCTGGGCAGTTAGCGAGCATTTTTTAGAGGTGACTTGAGAAATCCGATTCTCCTCCCTCCTTCCCTCCCACCCACCCCTTCCTCTGCCCTCCCCGACCCCCTAATAGAGGCACTGAAAGACTCTCTTGTACCAGTGCCAGCAGCAGCAGCCACCGTGGGGCCGGGGGTAGGGAGGCTGAGGAATGAGAGAGAGAGAGAGAGAGAGAGAGAGAGAGAGAGAGAGAGAGAGAGAGAGAGAGAGAGAGAGAGAGAGAGAGAGAGAGATAATGATATACATGCATACACACACTTTACATTTTATGCATACATCGCCATCCTCATACATACAAATGAATATTCAGGGCGAGTGACTAGTAGAGAGCAGCGAGGCGGCGGCCAGGGCAAAGGCGGCGGCAGGCCCGGACGGAGGGGAGTGTGGGCACCGCTGGACCTGCCCCGCCGGGAGGATGGAACGGGAAGGGACGGGATGGGATGGGATGGGATGGGATGGGATGCGATGCTCTGCCCAGCCACCACCCTTGTCGAGGGGAAAGAGTTCACTTTTTTCAAAACCATCCTCGTGCCGCCACGCCCCTCGCCCCTCACCCTTCTCCTCCCCCACCACGCTGCCCCATGCTACGCCCTCTACTCTTTTTTTCTCAGTTTTAAATAAATGTTGCCAGAATATTATAACTGAACAAAACTTTACCTAATATAACGTAACTAAACTTAACTTAATTTAAATTAAATCTAACTGAACTAAACATTACTTAACTCGAATCTAACTGAACTGAACTTAACTCGAATCTAACTGAACGAACTTAATGTAAATCTAACTGAACTAAACTTAACTTTGCTCCCCAGTTCATGGTGTTTTATCTGCGTATCATCCATCCCCTTTACTATCCTCTCCATCTATATTCCAATCACACACACACACACACACACACACACACACACACACACACACACACACACACACACACACACACACACACACACACACACACAACCTCACTCTATAACTACATTTTGAAGCAGTCTCAGCGGTGGGAAGCTCGAGACTACTCACGGATGTTTTGAACTCTATCTACTAAATATTACTTTAAAATAATATTGTGATGGTAATACTGTCTCGCCCCGCCCTTCCTCGCCCTGTCCCGCCTTCCCCCGCCCTTACCCGCCCTGCCCTTCCCTTCCCTGCCCCGCCTTCCCCCGCCCCGCCCCGCCCCGCCTCACCCCCCTCCATTCCGCCCCCACCACAGGAAGTCCACAAACCCTGACACTCACTTGACACCGCGGGCAAAGACTGAGGTTATATTCTGCACTAAATGACTGGGTTACGTTATGCTACTGTTGAGGGAGGGTGGGCACGAGGCAGGGGGGAGGCAGGGGTGGTGAGGTAGTCTGGCAGGGTGGAGATGAGTTAAAGGCAGGATTGGTAGGGTGAAACAGGGTTGATGAGGCATGGTTGTAGGGTGAAATAGGGGTGGTGAGGCAGGGTTAGTGAGGTAGGGATGATGAGGCAGGGTTGGCAGGGTGAAACAGGGTTGGTCTGGGGGTAACGGTCTTTTTTTTTTTATAATCCTGAGTAAATATTTGTTTGCCTTTTAATTAAAACTTTCATGACATGGTACTAATTGATGTTTTTCTTCTTCTACAGATGAGCGTCTGCGAGTTTACAGGTGAGGTGAGGCTTAACTTGCACTATTTACCTGTTCATCTCTCCTCCTCCTCCTCCTCCTCCTCCTCCTCCTCCTCCAGGTATTTGCAGTATATCAACTTTTAAATGAAACTATTACTTACTACTACTGAAATGAGGGTGAAAAAGGTGCACTAAATCCTATTATCATCATCAATATGTTACGAGAATGAAGAGAATGTACCGTAGCGTAGGTTGGGGTGTGGAATGAGGCAGCAAATTTCCGGGTGTTGTGTGACGATTCAGGTCTTACCGAGGGGCTGAGGCGTGAGTCTTGACAGGCCTTCAACAGCCCCCAACGCCTCCTAGCCCCTTTGACCCCCAGCCCCACACACGCTCCCTCCTTCCCCATTCCATCACATTGCTGCTGCTGTTGTTGTTTGTGGTGGTGGTGGAGGCTGATGTATGTATGTGCGTATGTGAGTTTTGTTGCAGATGCGCGCCTCACATTCATCCTCATCCCACACCTGTTCTCGAGAGTAGTGAAGTCTTGTTTTAGTAAGTTGGTCAAGCATAGAGATGTAAGGAAGTAGAAAGTTTTGCAGTTAGTAAGTTTTAAATAACACCAAACATGAACAAAAGATAGAAGACAAAGAGATGCAACATTGCGGTGAAGTGAGAGAGAGAGTGAGCGACAGAAAGAAAGAGAGAGAGAAAGAGAGAGATTGAAGACAGTTAGTTGAAAGGGAGTTACTGATAAGAATACCCATTTAACTTCACTATGTATTAGAATAGTGTGTATGGAATCTCCCCACACACAAAGGAAAGACTCCATACATCAATAACATCTTAAAAGTGTGTATAGGAAGGCAAACTTAAAAATCATTACAAGATCCACTTGACCAGATCTAAGGAAGTAGTTTAACGTCGATTCAGAGTCTGGCATGGAGGGGAATGGGAGCTGAGGGGAAAGGAGGAGAAGGGAGGGGAAGGGAAGGGAAGGGAAGGGAAAGGAGGGGAAGGAAAGGGAAAGGAGGGGAAGGATAGCCGAGGCACCACACTGTGTAGTCTCTAGGTTTACGTTTAGGCTCATACACCTTTTTTTT
>JAXIVD010004134.1:15000-17500 GCA_036785275.1 Cancer borealis | reverse complement strand
TGTCTGTTGAGAAGCCGCTGCACTGTGTTGGCACCACTGCTCACTCCCTCAAGGATTTTATTTGTTTATTTATTTGTTTGAGTTTTTATTATTATTTTTATTTTGTAAGTTTTTTTTTTTATTGTTGGCCCAGAATGCATAATAACTTTTTTTTTTTGTTTTGTTTTTTTCTTCTTAAAAATCTTTCTTCGTAGTTTTGTTTATTTTTTTTGTAAGCTTTAATAGTTCTGCTTCTGCTGCATTATCATTGTTTTTTCAATTTTTTTTTTTTTTTCTCTCTCCTCTAGTCTTTCTCCTCTGCTCGTGCTTTATCACCACCACCACCATCACTACCTCCTCCTCCTCCTCCTCCTCCTCCTCCTCCTCCTCCTCCAGCAAGCCTCTCCATCACCCTTCCTCCTCCTCCTCCTTTTCTCTCCACTCCATCAACCTCTTGAATCCGTCGGTCCCTGCTTGTGGTGCCTCCTCTTGAGCCTCATGTAATGCCCGCAGTACCCTCTCTCTCTCTCTCTCTCTCTCTCTCTCTCTCTCTCTCTCTCTCTCTCTCTCTCTCTCTCTCTCTCTCTCTGTGGTAAATAATTGTATAAAATCATGTTCTTCACTTTATTTATGTTGCCCTTGAGATAAGCTCAATAATTATTCTTCACTGTTATTTTTTGTTTTATTTTTGTTTTTTTATTTTTTGATGTGTGTGTGTGTGTGTGTGTGTGTGTGTGTGTGTGTGTGTGTGTGTGTGTGTGTGCGTGTGTGTGTGTGTCTAAGTGTGTATATCGTGTTTTCACCTTACATTAAAAAGTTTCTAGGGTGACATGACGTAGATGGTGTTCTTCAAATTGATATTGTTGTTCTTGTATCTAAAACACTGAAAATGAACACTTGAGAACATGCATTGAGTTGGTGGTTCGTTCATGGTTCGCTGGGCACTGTGTATGGTTCCTCAATGGTCCCTCAGTGGTCCCTCAATGGTCCCTCAGTGGTCCCTCAGTGGTCCCGGTGGCTGGCTGGCTGGGTAGGTAGGTAGGTAGGTAGGTAGGTTGGTAGGTCTTCGTGAACAATCGGAACACGGGACTCACTTTGCACGGAAGTCTCACTCACTTTGCCGCGCTAACTACGCCACTTGTTCTTGCATCACCGGTGAACAAACACTTGAGGGCCAGAGCTGCGCAAGGCGAGGCGAGGCGAGGCTCAGGCACTGTGCCACACGCCCACCAACGCTTTATTTCAACTCGAGCTGGGGAAGACTATGTATGTATGTAGTACGTGTATGCATGCTCGCGGGCGGGGCTGATGCAGTTTTTTTTTTTTTTTTTAGTCTTGCTCGCTCGCTCGGTGAATTGTTTTGAACTTTTGAACTGAACATATATATACTGATGAAGTAGAAATATGATAAACTTACTCACTAAATATAAACTTGAAAGTAAGTACAAACAAAATATTATCCAAGAAAACTTAAATAAATACATGATTATAGATTAATGATGGGCGGGGGGAAGGAGGAGGGGACTGGGATGGGATGGGATGCGCGGGAAGGAAAGGGGAAGCCGCCAACCCGCTGCTGCAGTCCCCTTAGCCAGCGGGTACAGGTAGGGTACAGCGGTGCCGGGTACACTCTCAGCTGCCTCAGAAGGACTTCACTCACTACAAACATACTCCTTAACCATAAACTTCAGCTTATATAACAGCATAACAAAGCTCAGCCGTGGTGCTAAAGGGGAGCATTGTGTTCTTATATACAGAACACTTCTGCACCAAACTGGCTTCTCCATCATCACCAGCTTCACCAAGTCAGGGTTTTGGTGTGTCCTGCCGCGCGCTGGCTGGCTGGGACGCAAACCTTTGCTGTGTTTAGCTGCAAGTGTTTCACATAACCGACTTGTGCACAGACGACGACTTGCGATAATACTGCATCGGAGGGAGGAAGTAACTGACGGGGAAGGGAATGAAGGGGAAAATATCACGTGTGTAATAACTCCTTTACAATGATTTTTTCTACTTTGTCTCACGAACTCTGTTGTTCATGTGCGATAAATTTTAACATGTACACTACGTAATGATCCATGCACGAAATGTCTTATCTATCAAATGTCTTACGTAACTTATACTTCATGACAAACAACATCCATAAACTATGTTGTGAGTGTTACACTTCGGAATGAGTGAGCGGCGCCTCGGGACAATGTGCTGCGTTCCTTGGCCTTTCCCGCACCTCAGGGAAGACAGACACGACTCTGCTCCTCCCTTACACTTTGGCGACACGCGGAACACCATCAAAGGCATCACTTCGAAATGAAATGACTGACAGAATAATTTACATGAAGATCATAAAAGTACACAAAAACACCATTAGCCGCCTCCACCACGGCCACGAGCCACCGCCTCAGCACCGCTCCGCCGCTGGCGCCTTCTGACACCTGCATCATCTGCTGACCCTCGATTACAGGGACGATTTGCTGGCGTGGCCTTGAGAAATTGGTTTGGGCTCACTTGGCGTATTTGATCT
>JAXIVD010004134.1:7500-10000 GCA_036785275.1 Cancer borealis | reverse complement strand
GAAAGAAATCTAGGAGGAATCTTCCAAAAAAGATAAAAAATCGAAACATTGATGATGATGATGATAATAACAATAATGATAATAATGATAATAATAATGATAACAATAATGATAATCCAGGATCACTGTACGACACTTTGAATCATCCTTCCAACCACTACCTGACGTACGAATAATGTCAATACGGCGGCCACTCCTTCCTTTACCCTCAACTGACGAGAGAGAGAGAGAGAGAGAGAGAGAGAGAGAGAGAGAGAGAGAGAGAGAGAGAGAGAGAGAGAGAGAGAGAGAGAGAGAGATGGGTGAAAGGAACAGGTTAGAAATGCCTTTTTTTTCTTTTTCATCGGTTCGAGGCTAATACGACTTTATTATTATTATTATTATTATCATTATTATTATAATTATTATCATTATTATTATTTTTATTATTATGAACACGGTTTTCTAATTGGGTTTTACTTATTTAGTATATCCACCCACTAAACACACACACACACACACACACACACACACACACACACACACACACACACACACACACACACACACACACACGCACCCCCCCCCTTACACCCTGATACACCCTGATACACCTTGGTCATCAGTGGGTGAGTGTTTAACCAGCTAACAAACGCAGGGACAGACAGACAAACTCTCTCTCTCTCTCTCTCTCTCTCTCTCTCTCTCTCTCTCTCTCTCTCTCTCTCTCTCTCTCTCTCTCTCTCTCTCTCTCTCTCTCTGGGTTAAAAATAATGTCCCGTTCTCTCTGTTCATCTTTTTCTACCTCACCGAAGAAGGAAATAACTTTTTTATTAAGTAAGAGAGAGAGAGAGAGAGAGAGAGAGAGAGAGAGAGAGAGAGAGAGAGAGAGAGAGAGAGAGAGAGAGAGAGAGAGAGAGAGAGAGAGAGAGAATGGAAGGAAGGAAACGAGAAAGTATAATATGATAAATAGATAAAACAAGGTTATTATTATTTCGATGATGCTATGTAAAGATAATATTAGTCTATTTGTATTTGATAAAAAAAAAAAAAAAAGGTGATTAGATAAAAAGGAATAAAGGCAGAAGGAGCGATAAGACGAAGACTAGAGATTGTGATAAAAGTTGGAAATTTGAGACTTAAGGAAGTGATTGAAATATTTATACACTTTGCTTATACATTGATGGTGATGATGGACAGGATGCGAATGATATAGTGAATTAATGAATAGTGAATTAGAACATCAAACTAATAATTATTCCCTTCACTGATTATCGAATTCGTCAATATAAACAAAAAAGAATCTAACTTAACTTAACCTAACCTAACCTAACCTAACCTAACCCAATTTTTTATGTGAAACTAAATAGACTTAATAATAACAATAATAATAATAATAATAATAATAATAATAATAATAATAATAATAATAATAATAACAATAATAATAATAATAATAATAATAATAATAATAATAATAACAATAATAATAACAACATACTGATACTAACTAACTGTACCCTAAAAAAAAATATATATATAGATAAACGAAGAGTGAAAAAAAAAAATCCACAAGACTCAATGAACTTATACTTTAAATCGATGAAAAAACAGTAAGTGAATAAGTAAGTTTCGTGAACTAAAAATAGTCTTGGTGTCAGTGGATAGGACTCAGGACAAGAAATACACACTGATAATCAACGCTACTGATCCGCTTAGGGATTAAATACTGATAAGGTTGACGCCGTGTGTGTGTGTGTGTGTGTGTGTGTGTGTGTGTGTGTGTGTGTGTGTGTGTGTGTGTGTGTGTGTGTGTGTGTATGTGTGTGTGTGAAAGCTACGTCACGTCAAAGAAAGCCCCACTAAGGTACGTACACAAAGGAAGAACAAACAGCAGTAGACTTGTTGGGTTCGTATATTCGAGGCTGTTTGTGTTGTCCTTTTTGTGATGGCTGAATGGATGGAGTAAATGGAAGGATAGATAGATAGATAGATAAATAAATAGAAAAAAAAGAAAAAAAAGAAAAAAAAGTAAAAAAAAAAGAAGAGGAAAGGTTGAGTTTGAGAATATTATTTATTTTCTTTGTATTTGTTATTTTAGTTTTTCTTTTTTTCCCCTAATCAGTGTTTTTTTGTGAAATTGTTGTTATTATTATTATTATCATTAATACTATTATTATTTTTATTTTCCTTATCATTATTACTATTATTATCTAAGAAAGGTAAAATTCTCTCTCTCTCTCTCTCTCTCTCTCTCTCTCTCTCTCTCTCTCTCTCTCTCTCTCTCTCTCTCTCTCTCTCTCTCTCTCTCTCTCTATTATACAAAGCTGTAAGAAAACCTCATTCTTTTCTTCCTCCCTCCTCCTCCACCTCCTCCTCCTCCTCCTCCTCCTCCTCCTCCTCCTCCTCCTCCTCCTCCCCCTCCATGACCTCCTGACCCTTAGACGGCAGGTTGTTGGCCTGCTCTGTGACCCTGAAATAGAGCGACGTGCAGGTCAAGTCTGTATGTGTGTGTGTGTGT
>JAXIVD010004134.1:0-2500 GCA_036785275.1 Cancer borealis | reverse complement strand
GGAAGGCGATGACAACGGGGAAGATACTATAAGGGAAGGAAAGGCAAGGCAACGGAAGGGAAGGGAAGGGAAGGAAAGGTAATAGAAGAAAAGGGAAGATAAGGGAAGGGAATTGAAGGGAAAGAAAGGGAAGAGAAGAAAAGAGAATGGAAGGGAAGGAAAGGCAAGGGAAGGGAAGGGAAGGGAAGATAAGGGAAGGGAAGGGAAGATAGGGAAGGGAAGGGAAGATAAGGGAAGGGAAGGGAAGGGAATAGACAAACTAATTGTTAGATAGGCATGGATAATTAAGGGGAATGGTTGGAAATATATCAAATTTATATTATATTTGAGTACATGAGGCATTCTTGTGTTATGTTAAGGTGTGTTTGTTAGTATTGTGTGTGTGTGTGTGTGTGTGTGTGTGTGTGTGTGTGTGTGTGTGTGTGCGCGCGTGCGTGCGTGCGTGCGTGCGTGTGTGTGTGTGTGTGTGTGTGTGCATGACCTTGAGTGAGGAGAATAATCAGACAGGGCGCCAAAAGAGATTAGACAGCTTAGTGTTATAATTTAAGTTAGGTTAGGTTAGATTATAGTTAAGTCGGGCGTCGCGGATGTGTTGGTGCTGTAGGTCACTTTTAAACACACACGCACACACACACACACACACACACACACACACACACACACACACACACACACACACACACACACACACATATGACTCCCTACGAATAATCTGTCCTGAATAAGCTATCTCCATGTGGTCCTATGTGCCCCCTCCCCCCCTTTACCTCTCCCAGGCACGCCCTACCCCCCTTTCCCCCTTATATTCACACCTGATCATTATTCCACCAGGTAACTCCCAACACAAAGAGATACAGACAATAGATCTTACCCTCCCTGCTCTACCCTCCCTCTCCTCCCTTCTCTCCCTTTCCTTTCCACTCCCTCCACTTCTCTATCCTATAAGACACGTACCCCCCACCCCCCACCTCCCTTTCCTTCCTAATCGTAGTTTCATGCATACCATCACTACCCACACCCACACCCACACATACACACACACACACACACATACGTACATATACACGCACATATACACGCGTTCCCTCACCTATGCACATGCCATTTCCTTGCTCTTTGACTTGCTTCCTTCTCCTTCTGTCATATACTTTGGGTCTAAATCCTTATACTGTGGTGTCTATATGTATGTATGCTTGTGTCTGTTTTATTTTTTTTTCTTCCTCCTTGTTTCTTTCTCGCTTGTAGAATATCTTTTTTTTGTTGTCACTATGTAATTACACTCTCCCCTCCCTTCGTCCTACTAATCCTTATCCTCCTCCTCCTCCTCCTCCTCCTCCTCCTCCTCCTCCTCCTATCACTCTCACAAAAAACCTTATCTACTCCAAGCACTTTCTCGATTACCCCTACACGCGTGCACCACCACCACCACCACCACCACCACCCTCTCTCCCCCCCCCCGCCCCCCCCTAGCGAAGGTGTTATGTGGGTTGGCGGCGTGACACAGAGGCAGGTGGTGGAGACAACAATCTTTATCACGATGCACATCTTTCTCTGACGCCAAGGAGACCCGCCATTGAGCCTGCCTCCCTGCCTGCCTCCATTACCTGCTCAAACTGAAGCCGTGATAACCAGGGTAGGTGGGGAGGGGTTTTGGGGGGTTTTAAGGGGGTGGTGGAGGCTAGGTTATCAAGAGTCGGGGCGTCAACGTAATGTTTATCATACAACACCGACAAAAGTACCGACACACAAGAGTCAAGTCCATGATAGTGATTAACTGGTGCCGCGCGTCGGGGTGGCGTCACACTATCATCTGACATTCTACTCCTCCTCCTCTTCCTCCTCCTCCTCTTCACCTAACCTAACTTAACCTAACTTCCTCCTCCTCCGCCTCCTCCTCCTCCTCCTCCTCCTCCTCCTCCTCCTCCCAGCTCTGTATCTTGACCTATTACTTACCTTAACTATATATCCCTGTAATATTAACTAACCTCTATGTGTGTGCGCGTTGTTCTTCCCCTCTTTCCCCTTACCCTTCATTCTATTATCTCTCTCTCTCTCTCTCTCTCTCTCTCTCTCTCTCTCTCTCTCTCTCTGTCTCTCTCTCTCTCTCTCTCTCTCTCTCTCATCCATTTTCCTCTCCTTTCCTTTCCCTTCTCTTCCTCCCTAACTTCCATCACTCATTCTTCCTCTCATCTTGTATACCTCAGCTGTCTCATTCTTCCACTCCCTCGTATCTTCTACTGTCCTTCCCTCTCTCTCTCTCTCTCTCTCTCTCTCTCTCTCTCTCTCTCTCTCTCTCTCTCTCTCTCTCTCTCTTTTCTTTACCCTCCCCCCCTCCCCCCCAGCCTCTACTCTCCGAAGTGCCCCAGTTATCAGTGCGACACGTCTCCACCCCTCCCCCCGCCACCACCACCACCACCACCACCACCACCACTACCTCTTCTCTTACGGCGGCAACTTACAGCCAAGGATTAAATTTTTTTCATAGCTTGATAATAATACG